>JAJOZX010007123.1:135000-236152 GCA_023014485.1 Bathynomus jamesi | reverse complement strand
TCGAAAATGACATTGGTTTTCCTCAATCAGGTCAGGTTTTTCTCTATTGGCCATTTATTATAATTCCAATTTTATCCCCAAATTTATTGATTTTTTTAGCTTAAACACTGTAGATACGAGTAATATTTAAGAACACTCGTGAAAAATGAAAACATTGTGTGAATAAATACTTTTATTCATACAATGAATATGGAAAAAAGTTTATTGAGGAAGGAATGAAGTTTTTTTGGCTTTCCGTCTGTGTTTTTCTTCGGGCACGTCTCGCTTCAAACACCAGCAATAGTCCGCCAGCATATTGATATCCCAGTTTCCCTGGTACCTCTCTTCCATTATTTTGATATCTTGGTGAAAGCGTTCACCCTGTTCCTCACTATAATCCCCGCAATTTTCAGGAAAATAGTCCAAGTGGGACCACAAAAAGTGCATTTTTATGGACATGCGCGACCCATGAGCTTTGAAAGCTTCCATCAAGTTTTCGACAACGGACTCGTATTCTGGACTTCTACGCTTGCCAAGAAAATCAGTGACAACTGATTTGAATGCCTGCCAGGCATTCTTCTCAGTTGGAGTCATTGCGTTTTCGAACTGAGTATCCTTGATCAAAGTTCGAATTTGAGGACCATCAAAAACCCCAGTGTTTAGTTTAGCACCAGATATATGAGAAAATTTACTCTCGAGATATCGGAATGCTGAACCCTCCTTATTCATTGATTTGATGAAATTTTTTATCAAGCCCAGCTTAATATGAAGTGGTGGGAGCAAAATTTTTGTTGGTGGTACAAGGGGCACTGAAACGACATTATGCGACCCAGGTTCAAAATTCTCTCTGGATGCCCATTCACGCTGTGCATAGTGCTTCTCATCCGCTCGGCTATCCCATTGCAGAGGAAACATGGGTATTTCGTGTATCCCCCTTGCATTCCCAATACAAATGCCACAATCTGAAAAAAATGAAAATATTTAAAGAATTTAGAGAATTTGTTCTATCAGATAAAAAAATCTATGCATTGGACTGTATCACTTCTGTGGGGAAGTTGTGTTCTTATACGCTCTCAAATAACCTTTGGAAAAACAACATAGTCAATACCAATAGTTTACTTATGATATTAGTATTACCTTCAAATCTCCACAGATCCTCCAGTTATGTTGGTCGTATACGAGAGCATCCAGTAAAATTTTCATGTTATCGTAGCTCTCAGTAAGTTGTACGGAATGTGCTACAGGGACTGATGCAACCCTATTCCCAATGTTGAGAAGTACTGCTTTCAAACTTAGCTTAGACGAGTCTATAAATAGCCTCCATTCTGATGCGTTATATGGCAGGCCCAAGGATTCGATTAGCCCCTCAACATTGCAGCAGTACACTAAGGAAGAGGCATTTTCGTGCACTGCAAAAAACTTGCGGAATTCTTCCTCTCGTTTCCTATACCAGGAGAATGTTGTTCCCGGAGCCAGCAAGTTGTCCTCTCGAAGTCGTGAGCCCAAGATCTCGGCAGCTAATTTGGAAAGTCCTAAATCCCTGGTAAGATCATTAAGTTTGGCCTGGTTGAGAGGCCTCGGCTCATTTGAAGCGGTATTTTGAGGTATATACGACTGGGACTGGTCATTGGCATTGGTCATTGATTCATCATCAGAATCATCGAAGTCCAGGGTTTGAGGTGGGTCGGGTATTGGAATTCCAGGACCATGGGGTACAGGTCTCATAGCAGAAGGAATGTCAGGGTATACAACAATGTGTTTATTCTTCTTGTTAACTCCTGAAAATAGAAACACAGAAACATGGATATAAAACTTGCATATGAATAGAAGAAGCATTCAGACAGTGGCGGCTCGTGAGGGAAGGCTGCGGTCTGTAAGATATGAAATAGGTCGATGGAGTCTGTATATTTTCTTTCTTTTTCATTCATATTGTCCCTTCGGGGACAATATGAATGAAAAAGAAAGAAAATATACAATCATTGTATATGTAAATGTAACTTGTATAACAATATGTATGTGTAAATGTATTTTCTATAACAATATGTATATGTAAATGTATAATTACCATTATGGTGAATATTATGCTATATATGGTGAATATTACATTATGGTGAATATTATGCTATATATGGTGAATATTACATTATGGTGAATATCAGTGATGTAGTCGAGACCACCAAGTCCGAGACTGAGACCGAGACCGAGACCTGATCCTGTGAGACCAAGATCGAGACCAAGATCAAAGGTTCGAGATCGAGATCTACCTTCCGAGATCGAGACCCTTAAAATTCGAGACCGAAATCGAGATCTACCTTCCGAGATCGAGACCCTTAAAATTCGAGACCGAGATCGAGATCGAGACCAAGCTCATGCCCTTTCAATTTGTTTTACACTACTATGGAAATTAGACTATGTTAAGTATATGGGAGGATAATCGTTTTTATCACGCCACAGAGGTTGACACGCCGTTTGGCAACACTAAGTGGCCTTATTAATATCTACTAGCGCTAACCTAAAAAAAATCCAGACCCCCCCCCCCCCCGCAAGACAAACGTGGCAACTCAAAACAGGGTGACTGATTAGTGAATACCTAGAGTCCCTTACTTTACAAATTTTCATAAACATTTTGAATGTGTCTGTTCAACCAAGCCACTATCATGAGTATGCCAATAACATGTATTTTTCATTACGGTCTCGAAAGGTCTCGGGAGAGAAAAACCGAGACCGCGTCTGTCGAGACGAGATCGAGACCGAGATCTAAATAGCGGAGACCGAGATCGAGATCGAGATCTGCAAATTGGGTCTCGAGATCGGTCTCGAGACCGAGACCGATCTCGAGACCTACATCACTGGTGAATATTATGTCAAGTTTCATACGAGGATTTCAAAATATTTAAGAAAAATACATTTATAAGCCCACCTTGGAGGTTTGTCATGCAGAAATAGCAATCTGTCACGTGATCCTTTCCTTCTCTCCAAATCATGGGAATTCCAAAATGCAAAGATTTCGCTCTGCCTTTGCTCCATCTTCTCAAATTTTCAATGCACGTCTTGCAGCACATATGAGGGGCGAAATTTTTGTCCTGGTCCCCTAGCTTAATTCCAAAGTATGCTCTATACATTGTCTTCGCAAATTTAGTGATTTGGGACTGGTTATTTGGCATGGTAACCGTCCCACATATGTAGCAGAATCTATTGGGATCATTTTTACACGCTCTATTCATTATGAAATATTTTATCTATATGCCTGAAAAGTAAAAAAAGATATTATACAAGTGAAACAAGTGATGATAGATGTTACTGTTCCAATTCCGCTTTGACAAAATCACGAAAAATTCTATTTTACTTATGAGGCCATAGCCGGATAACCTGAGCTGATTGAGAAAAACGGATTGCAGATTCGAAATCAGCAGGAAAAGCTCTATAAGAATCACTTACAAAACCCTTGACAGCAAAATTGATGCATACCAGTGATATTAGCCTTTCCCATCTGTCATCGTTTCAACGACGAAAACATTGTATCCAAAATCAAGACACGCTTTTGTCAAATATGGAATTTTTACTTTTGATCATTTTCATTTGAGGACCGAAAATGGGAATTAGAATGGTATAGAATGACAAGTAATTCACTCAAACACCCAACACTGACCCCCGTTCCCCCTGCAATATATATATATATATATATATATATATATATATACACGATGAAAATAACCACGAAGGAAAAAGGAAACACAGAATGGTGCTCAAGCGCTTTCGTCTAATGACATCCTTTTTCCTTCGTGGTTATTTTCATCATAAATATTATTCACGTGTTACTTTCGGCTAAGGCCGAGCGCGCGCAAAAGTGACCCCTCCGTAGAAGGAGAGAGTCAAAAACAAGATTCTCAAGGTTCAATGATGCCATTTTTCTTTTTTTGTTTTTAAATATAAATTTTGAAAAGTTTGTGTAGTGTATAAGATGCATGTATGAGTAGTGAGGAATAGAGGGAGAAGCGTGTGTTTGAGAACATATTGGACTGTTCACAGGGTAGATGAGACACGTAAAAGCTCAGCTAAGAAGGATAGTGTTAGGAGAAACGGGAATTCTAGCACTCCCTGTCTCCTGCCCAATATCCTCCCCTCCCTGGAGTACTTCCCTGGTCGATTGGTGTCTACATCCTTCTCCTAAATGCAATATAATTTATTGAGGTCGCTTTATAATACCAATTATGGGCACTACTTTATAAGCTGCAAAGGTAATTTTAATAAAATAATTAATTAGGTGAGGTCACCAGATACTATTGTGTCGAATAATCAAGGAGAGAAATACTGTAGGCTGCGATGGTTTTTGTTTTAATTGCAAAAGTTGAACTGTTCATCAAAGAATAATATTACAGGCGTTTAAAAAGAGAGGATTGAACTGCAGAACAATACACAGTGTCAATTCAATTAACAGTGAAAATAAATAGACAAAATATAACTGTGGTTGTAATTAAATGTTAATATCACACTAATAAACTTTGATTCACCGTACAACTGAGCGAATGACCGCACAAAAAGTGTTCAGAAATCAGTGAGGCAAAAGTTTCATACGAGTCAAAATCGGCAGTTTGAGCGACAGTTGAAAGCGAGAGATGTTACTTGAAGAAGGACTGAGAGGTTACTGTTGTTATCCTTTTACGATGAAACTTCCTTGAGTAGTACCTTTTGTTTATCGGAAAGAGAGCATTTCCGGTGGCCGAAAAAAGAAAGTTAACAGAAAACAAAATAGCGGAAGGTCCACATACTTGTCTCCTTTACGGATGCTTTTCTGCTGTCGTTTGTTTTCCGGAACCTGGTCACTCCAGTAGATGTAAAACTTGAGGTCTCATTAAGGTTGAGAAATGGTTCGGTGACTGTTCTCCTCTCTCTCTCTCTCTCTCTCTCTCTCTCTCTCTCTATATATATATATATATATATATATATATACGAGCCGCCATGTTTAACTGACTCATATAACCAATGTATGGTAGATGGCGGCCGAATCGACGTGCGGTATTGCCAACAATGATTAATGAATTCACCTGATACAAACATAATCAATGTAGGTCCTTTAGTTACGAAATTATACGCCGTGTAAACTTATTTTCTGATCGCCCCTCGTGTATATATATATATATATATATATATATATATATATATAATATATATATATATATATATACACACACGAGGGTAATTCAATAAGTATCCGCACTTTTTATTTTCATAATTTTATTTTCACATCTGATAGATTATAAACACATCACTTCTCAACATAGTCTCCCTGTTTCTCAATACACTTAGTCCAGCGATCTACAAGCTTCCTAATGCCATCACAAAAGAATGTTTTTGGCTGTGTGCGTAACCAGTCATGCACCGCCTCCTTCAGGTCATCATCGCCTTGGAATCGCTGACCTCTCAAAGTGTCTTTAGTGGTCTAAACAGGTAAAAATCCGAAGGTGCCAGGTCTGGACTGTAGGCTGGATGGTCGAAAACTTCAAATTTAAGTTCTTGAAGGCATTTTCTAGTCTGTGCAGCGGTATGAGGGCGCGCATTGTCATGTAACAGAATAACACCTTCCGACAATCTCCCTCTCCGTTTTGTGCGAATTGCTTGCTTTAACTCATTCCGAAGCATGTCAGACTACGATGCACTTGTTACTGTAGCTCCATGCTCTAGATAATGTTCAAGGTTATCATTATCATTATTCGTATTCTGACATGCTTCGGAATAAGTTAAAGCAAGCAATTAGCACAAAACGGAGAGGGAGAGTGTCGGAAGGTGTTATTCTGTTACACGACAATGCGCGCCCTCAAACCGCTGCACAGACTAGAAAATGCCTTCAAGAACTTAAATTTGAAGTTTTCGACCATCCAGCCTACAGTCCAGACCTGGCACCTTCGGATTTTTACCTGTTTGGACCACTAAAAGACGCTTTGAGAGGTCAGCGATTCCAAGGCGATGATAACCTGAAGGAGGCGGTGCATAACTGGCTACACTCACAGCCAAAAACATTCTTTTGTGATGGCATTAGGAAGCTTGTAGCTTGCTGGACTAAGTGTATTAAGAAATAGGGAGACTATGTTGAGAAATGATGTTTATAATCTCTCAGATGTGAAAATAAAATTGTGAAAATAAAAAGTGCGGATACTTATTGAATTACCCTAGTATCATTGATGCATTTAACTGTAAAACACCTTTTGGAACAATGGAAGAGACGATTCTCAGCAATGAATTTGTATCCAATCCAGACTAGGTTTCCATATTCAGGATTGCTGCACATACCATTACAGGAGAATCGCAATGTTGAACCGTGGGTTGCAAACAAGATTCCTGAAATGCTGAATTAACCATTTCCCATTCTGTGTGCATCCACTCAACATGATCTAATTACGCCAAGCCTAATTGGAGAACTGAAATGTCATAAGTCTGCGTATCATCAACTTGGTTCATGTTAATCTTCGTTTTACGCTGGCGGCTGTAAGCAGGGGGTTTCTCCGAGCCACACGCCATTACGTTCCAGCGTATTCAAATAAATTTGAGCTATTCGTCGTGAGAGAGTGACGTTATTTGCTGGATTAGACTTCGCGTGGCGATTAAGGTCTGTTTGTGTTCGTTCTGTAACCACCGATATCCGTCCTTCCCAAAGGTTAACTTCTTACTTATTTCCCTCATGAAAATTTACGATGACGTCATGGTGTCCCATTTGTAAGCCCAATAATTTCAGTTACCTTTCTTTCACTTTGACTACAGTCTATCCAATTAATGACTACAGGTGATATACTGTATTACGACCGCCAAATGTACCAAACCTTTTTAGCAAGCAAGTTTTTTAACGCACAAATTCCTTTTGAAACCAAACTTTGCCAATAAAATAAGCTGTGCTAACAAGTTTTGCAGTTTTTCATTTTATTTTCACATTTCTGAATATATTTATAAACCTGTCAATCTGTCTGTCAATCTGTCGCAGTTCAAAATCTATTCATATACCTGCCAATCTCTATATTTTTTATGCACGTCATACGTGCGAAACCTAAAATGGATGCATAAAAATTCTCTTCTTTTTTTTTAACTTATACCACTCAATTTGGATTACCACAATTGAGAGTTACCGCAATTAAAATACCTCTCATATACAATTAACGTTAAATATTTTGAAACTTCAAAATATGTTAAATTAAGGACTTAAAATGGAGATTTTCATAGCAAGTCGTGGTTCATTTGTTTATTTAGACTAAAAATGGAATGGAAGGATAATTCCTCGTACTTTGATATGTTTCAATAACTGATTAGTCGTGAGAAGAACCACTGATTCCATGGATATTAAACATTAATGTAAGTCACGTGACGCAATTGTCGTTACTTAGTGGTTAAATAGGAAACGTGTAAGTGTCGTTGCGTGCCTTTGAATAATTAATTTATATCGCCTTAATCAACGCTATATAAAAGTATCGAATAACTCGCTAATCAGAATCGACAACAAATAATTTTCCTTATTGTATATCAAAATAAACGAATTCACGTTAAAACTTTGCGAGTCGATCTATTCTCATTCTCTGCGGGGCTGAGCCCCCGTTTTGGTTTATCTTTTTAGTTATTACGTCGTGTGTCAAAAAGTTTAATTAATTAATTATAAGAAGAGATTCAAGAATACTCTCTGAATAAATTACCTGAAATAAAATAAACTTTATTATTGAACAACTTTGGATTTGTTTACCATCTTAATTAAAGGTTTGCTTTAAAAATAAATTTTTACTCCATTTCCACATTATAATTATTTTTTATGAAAGTTTACTAAGCGTCTTTAAACTGACAGAAAATACGCCTCACTAAGGTGTGTGTGTGTGTGTGTGTGTGTGTCCTTAAAGCTAAAATTAAATCAAATGTGAGGAAACGAATTCTGACAATGTAATTTTTTTCTCAGAACTTTCACAGAAATAAGTACTGAATTATCGCTATATTAAAATTCTATGATTACACTGTATAATAGTTAAGTAGAGAATATCATTCTAGATACATTATTTTGTTCAGTTCCCTATTCTAGTGTTTGGAAAATTCAACAAAGTACGAGAGTAACATATTAAACAATCATTGGATTCCATAATTAACTTTGAAGGCCTACATGTAGATACTGTATGTACAGTATATTGTAACCATTGATTTGTGCCCCAAAACACCTGTCTATAATCAGCTAATCAGTGTAAGCTTATCTTTCCAATTTTCTCTTATTTAGGAGGAAGGGATTTGCCTCTGAATAAGCGACATCGTACATCTGGCGCCATTCTCGAGATTGAAGACGTAAGCAGAGATTATGACGAGGGAGATTACGCGTGTGTGGCGTCGGATAAGCATGGAAGAAGAGCGAGTCAGAGAGTGTCTATTAAAGTAGTTGGTAAGTGACGTTAATAGGAATTGAAGCTTAATTTCACTCGTCTTATTTCCTTTCACTGCAGATGTTTTGTTCCTTTTAGGCTTCCCTTTTATTACTGTTAACATCAGATGAATGACATCTGGTCGACTTGAAATAAAATCAACAAGTTATTGTGGGTTAGATTAAATTAGGTTAGGTTAGGCTTAGTTAGTTTAGACCATGTCAGGTTAGGCTATTAGTTTTTTAAGAGTGTCGATGTTATGTCTCGTCCAGTGTTGGGCACTAAAGCGTTAATCCGATAACAGTTAATTAACGAAGTTAACTTTTTTTAACGGACTATTAACGGAAGTTAATTTCCATTTATCGTTATCGGACCAGTTAACTTCCGATAACTCGATATTTAGTCCGTTAAAGTCCGTTAACACGTTAACTGCGAGGAGTCATTCACGGAAGATCACCGCTCCGCGAATGAATTCAAACCGCCATAACTTCAGTCTGCCAATTCCGTCCTCTGCCGCAGTGGAACGGCTCTTCTCTCTCGGCAAGGACATCCTGAGGCCCAAGAGGTCAAGACTGGCAGTTGGGCCTAACTTTGAGAAGTTGGTCTTTCTGAAGGGCAACCAGCACATTGTGTCAGTCTTTAATAAATGTGCCTAAAATTTAATTTTACCTTTCAGTTCCCGCCATAATAATTCTCTGGTAAATTAAAATTTAGTTAATGGTTAGTGGTTACAAGGGTTTCAAAACATGTAATCAGTACATTTTTTATTAAAAATAAAAAAAAAGTTAAGCAAAAAAGTTGCAAAACTTGATAAAAATACAGTTAAATACCTATTTATTGTTGGATTTTGCATAAATAAACATTTTCTATGGGTTTTAAAGCTTTTTTCCTTGATTTTTTTAAATGTTAGTAAAGAAATAGTTATCGTTAACGGATTATCGTTAACTTCCGTTAACTTTGTAGTAAAATTATCGGATTATCGTTATCGGAGTTAAAAATTGGGGTTAACGGATTATCGTTATCGAAGTTAACTTTTTGGTCAACGGTGCCCACCACTGGTCTCGTTGACCAAATGAGTATAGGACTTGCAACCAATTAGGTGACCTACGAGTACATCTGTTTATGAGAGCCATGTTTTGGTAACCCCTTTTCAAAAAGTGAACAAATAATGGAACCATTAATACAAATCTGGACCAAAAATATAGAATACGGTCTCAAGTGCGCTCATGACCTTGATAATACCTTTATATTATACACCTTCATGAGGAATATCGAGTATCTGTGACGTCATTATGATAAAAAGACCTCTGTGTGCCAATTGTGAAAAAAAAGAATATAACAAAATTATTAAATAGTGAAAAGTTAATTCATAGCGACATACCAAAATATTAGAATATCTTGTCAGATGTTACAAAAATTAGAATAAATTCACTCTGTGTACTGCGTATTGCCAATATATTAAACTTAAGACTTTTTAACTCTGCGTTATATTCAGCCACATTCGTTAGTGTGGGGTTGCATGAATGCAAATGGTGCAGGGTCGCTTGCATTTGTAAATAAAACTGTCAATAGTCACTTTTATCAAGAAATCTTAGAATACTTCATGCTGGAGTCTGCAGAACAGCTGTACGGAAACGAATCGGTTATTTTTCAATATGACCTGGCTCCAGCTCACGCGGCTCGTGCAACATGTGTGTGGTTTGATGCTCATGAAATTGAAGTATTACCATGACCATCTAATTCTCCCGATCTTAATCCGATAACAAATCTTTGGAATGCTGTTACGCAGAAAGTCCAAAAGCGTAAACAAGGACGTAGTGAACTGAAGAGAGGCGTTTCATGACAACCAAGCAATCGATAACTACAGAAGAATGAAAGATGCTTGTCGACTCGATGCCACCTCAATTGGAGGCCGTAATGAGGACTAGGTGGACCAACTAAATACTAAGACGCAGAGTTAAAAAGTCTTTGATAAAGGTTTAATATATTGGTAGTACTCAACAAACACAATGAATTTATTCTATCGTTTTGTAACACCTGACAAGATATGCAAATATCTTGGTATGTCGCTATGCATTAACTTTTCACTATTTAATAAGATTTTTATATACTGTATTTCACTTTTATTTTCAAAACTGGCACACAGAGGTGTCTTTTTATCATAATGACGTCACAGATACTCGATATTCCTTATAAAGTTGTACAACTTAAAGGTATTATCAATGTCATGAGCGCATTTGAGACAGTTTTCTATTTTTTTGGTCCGGAGTTATATGTTTCAAGCTAACTTGTTTTACTAATGAAAAGGTATTTTGACTATTGCCTTTCGATACTTTCATTTATTTGACTGATTTGACTTTCCTCGTAAGTACATTTCATATTTTATTTTATAAAATGCGGCATCACTTTCATAAATTAATATTTTATACATTATATAGGGAGGGGGGCTTTTACTTTTAATGTATCTCTTTTTTATTAAAAAAATTTTGAAAGCTAATCAAAAGATGAATATATGAAGGGGCTTTTTTAATTATCTGATCTAACAGCATTTTTTAACTTAAATGCTATTACTGTAATTCATTACAAATTCTATAAATTTAAATGTGTAGGTCTAAAAATCAACTTTTCTGTTTTAGTTTTTTATTGTTTTCATTTACGTAAAAGCAAAAATTAATTAAATATATGTTTTAATTAATTATAGGTTTAAAAGAGCGACAGAATACAAGTAATATTTACTATATTCATTTAAATCTGGAATCAGGAACCGCTTTCATTTTAACCCTTAATTCATAACTGGGTAAAATCTGTCTGTCAATCTGTCGCAGTTCAAAATCTATTCATATACCTGCCAATCTCTATATTTTTTATGCACGTCATACGCGCGAAACCTAAAATGGGTGCATAAAAATTCTCTTCTTTTTTTTAACTTATACTTATACCACTTATACCACTTATACTTATACTTATACCACTGTTAACTTATACCACTTCTGCATCTCAGCAGAAGCAAGGTAACGACTCTTTTAAAAGCATACACTGTATCTAAAACTAATTAACTTACCTAAGTGCCATTGAATCCAAAAGGGCGTAATGTGTGTTCCTGACAGACGCAAATGAGGGTTCAATGGGTATTTTGTTAAGTCCCTAAATAGTGAGGTACTCGCTAACCTAACTTAATTCTAGCTAACCTAACTTAACTCTAACTAACCTAACCTTTATAACGACAGTAAAAATCTATATAGATATTTTCTATAAATTTTTTAATGTTCCGAGGTACCAAATCTGTTACCTCACAAAAATCTACAATGTGAATTAGCACACACTCGATCTCACTTATCAAGTTACCTACCTACCTACCTACACACACACACACACACACACATATATACACATATACTATATATATATATATATATATATATATATATATATATATATATATATAGTATAAGAGCTTAACCTTCGTGAGAAATTACCACACGGAACTTTTGTAAGGGTCAAGATAAGTTATACGAATATATACATGATGCAAACACACAAGGAAAAAGAAAAATGATTCCAAGGCCTTTCGTTTATTCAGAAGTACACCTCGTCAAGGAGCCTAACCTCCGTCAGGAGTTACTACACGAAACTGTTGTAATGGTCAAGGTGAAGGTAAGTTATACGAGTGTATATATATATATATATATTATATATATATATATATATATATATATATGAAAATTATTTCACGAAAGTAACACGTGAAAAATAATTATGATGAATAAAACCACGAAGGAAAGGAAACACAGAATGGTGTTCAAGCGCTTTCGTCTAATGACATCCTCAGGAATACTGAAGTACATATATAGGCTGTAATTCTTTATGTACTTCAGTGTTCCTGAGGATGTCATTAGACGAAAGCGCTTGAGCACCATTCTGTTTCCTTTCCTTCGTGGTTTTATTCATCATATATATATATATATATATATATATAATATATATATATATATATATATATATATACTGTATATATATAAAATGCAAGCCCACAAGGAAAAAGAAAAATGGGTTTGCATCATTCATTCATTTCACTTGTTTAATTGTGAAATTCATCCCATATATATATATATATATATATATATATATATATATATATATATAACTGCAATGACCACGCAGTATATAAATGAATAGAAACGACGTAAATAAGGAGCGTCTCTGCAATTGGAAGGCCCTGGGTTCAATTCCCGGGCGGTTCGCCTCATTTTTCATTTATTCGTTATTTCTCTTCCCCGTGTGCAGAGACGCTCCTTATTTACGTCGTTTCTATTCATATATATATATATATATATATATATATATATATATATATATATATATTAGCAGAATTACCTGACTTCGCTCCGGTCCAGTATAATATTATACTGAATGAAATTCCTTGACTCTGTGTCTTTGATCAGAATTAAATTTAGTCTAAAAAAATGGTAACTATAAATTGAAAACAAACGATAAAGTAAAGATAGGTTAAGGAAAGCAGTCTTGAAGATTATCTTTATTTTTCAACAAATGTTTCAAAAGTATAAATAAAGTGCATAATAGATAATTGATATTTAGTGAATTAGCACCAAGTAGTGATCTTTTAGATGTTAATGAAAGTTGCATGAAATGAGAAATCGAGAACAATACAATTATTATTGCTGTAAATATTTGAGAAAAATACATTAAATCAAATATTTATACCATATAATCAATGACATGTTATCGCTGCAGTGCTTCGGGATAGATTATGTTAACTGTTTTCCCATCAGCACCCAAAATGAAAAGATTTTTACTGTCACCAACTTTTGAGCACCCAACATAAAGCTGGTCATGAGAAAAACATGGTTTCTTTAGGTTGAGGCCAACTACCTTAAGCGACTGGCCCTGAGCTTTGGTGATGCTCATGGCAAAACTTAGTCCAATTGGGAACTGGAGGCGCTTGAATTGAAATGGCAAATCCGATGGAATGATTGGAATTCGTGGAATGAAGACATCCTTTCCTGCTGCATGTCCAGTCATTATTGTGGCCTCAATGACACGCGCCCACAATTTCTTTACAGCCAACCGCGTTCCATTACAAAGTGTTGGTGGGTCCATATTCCTGAGAAGAATGATAGGTGCACCAATCTTGAGCTGTATATTGTGTGGTGGCACACCTGGTGGCTCCAGAGAATTGAGAAATTCTGTTGGATAATTGATAGCATAGTTGGTGTCTGGAACAGTGTCAACTGACTTGTATTTGGTGCATCTCACCAGGTAACTGTAGGAGTAGCCCTCTGTTTATGGCATCAACTGCATCATTCTTTGGTGCAAAGATGACTCTTTCAGAAAGAGTTCTTGAAGTGTTGTGACTGCTTGACCAATGTTTTCGACTGATGCCATTCCATGCATGTTTTCAGAAACCATTTTGCCATTTCCCAGCTGAAGTAACCTTCCTGCAAAATTTCCAGCAGAAGCATCACCTGTCAAATGCACTTGCATGTTGGTTGCCATATTTAGTAGATCTGGCAAAGTTTGCATTGACCACACTCAGTTTACCACATTCAAATGCCGAGTGTGAGAGAGCATTCAGCAAAGTTAATCTCTTCAAAACTAAGCAAAGAAATAAATTGAAAACTGTTACTGTTAACGGAGCTATCCTCTCATCTGAGTGTTTAAAGAGGTCAGGGTCATGTGTAAATTTTGTCCCATCTAATGATATGCTGGCTCGTATGTCTAGTGCACAATTGTATGAAAACGTATCAAATATATGTTTGTAATAAAATTTAATAATTTGTAATAAAATTTCTAAATAATTTGTAATATGTTTGTTATAAAACGTTACAAATATATGTTTGCATTATGACATTTGTGTTTATATTTTTCCTTACTTTGTCACTGATAAGATACTACTTCTCATAAAGCTGTGCATATTACCTATTACCTCCTTTGAAAGTATCATAATATAAGCTTTTAATCTTTATTTCGAAACATCAGTCATGGTTTAGTAATATATTTGGACTTTAATTCATCTCAGAGTATGGAAGTGTACGATAATGCAGAGTATTAATCGATAATAATGTACGATAATATTGTTGAAAAGACGATAATTTTGGGGTATGTGTACGATAATTCTCTTCTTGAAATCTGGCAACACTGCGACAATGCCTCTGTCCCTGTCCTTTAGGAGTGCGCCGCGGTCGCTGTAGGAAGTCCTGCATTCCAGTTCCTGTTACCTTCTCTCTCCCTGCTCGCTCGTCTGATCCCCGCTTGCGGCATCAGCCAGAACAGGTTGGGTCAGATCCGGACTTGCGGGAGAACCGCCGTATCTGCTCCATTGTTTCTGGTCGGTAGTTCTTTAACTCTTACCTTTTTTATTTTACTTTTAACTTTTTCCCTCTCATATTTAAAGTTCACCTCTCCGTAGCTAACTTTTACTTTTACCTATTTGTATTTAACTTTTATTTTTTACATTTTTCTCTTTTATCTTTTATACTTTTCCCTTTTACACTTTTAATTTTACATTCTTAATTTTTACCTTTTACACTTTTAACTTTACATTCTTAATTTTTACACTTTTACACTTTTAACTTTACATTCTTAATTTTTATCCTTTTAAACTTTTTTCTTTTATATCTCCATTATAATGACTAATTTTAATTTGATCCTTCACTGGAACTGTCGTGGCATTTTTGCCACTATGAAGGTCCCTTCCCTCCTTTTACAAATGTACCAACCTGTTTGTGTTTGTCTCCAAGAAACAAATTTAGGTTCTCGATCTATGCCTTTTCCTACTGGCTACATCTCATTCACAAACCCCTTGCCCGCTCACAGTCCTCGAGATGCTTCAGCCATCTTTGTACATAGATCAGTCCCTTGTCGCCCACTCATACTTCGATCTACATTGCAGGTGGTTGCTGTCCGGCTTTCTTTATCTCGGCAGTATACCGTCTGTTCGTTTACCTCCCTCCACACGCCCCCGTCTTTCGAGATGAGCTAGTGGAAGTTGTTAATCAACTCCCTAGACCTTTCTTACTTTTAGATGATTTTAATAGTCGTAGCCCAGTGTTGGGTGATGTTCGAGACACCTTCATGGCTGGTTCCTTGATCTCCCTGATGTCATCCCACTTCCTCCACTGTCTCAACTTAGGTGCTCCTACTTACTATCATGTTCACACTGATACTTTCTCCTGCACTGATCTCTTCTTTTCTTCCACCGATGCCCTTCTGAACTTTTCCTGGGAAGTACTGGGGGATAATTACGGGAGTGACCATTTCCCGGTGCGGCTGTCGTTTAATGTTCCCGGCACTAATCTGCCACCTTCCTCCCGTTGGCTTTTTTTCTAGAGCCGACTGGGAGTCCTATCGTAGCCTTACCTACGTGTCCTGTACAGCCCACGATTTTTCATCGGTGGACGGATATTTACATTTCCTGAGTTCGAGAATTTTGAATGCGGCTGAGAAGACAATTCCCAGTAGACAATGTTCCTCTCATTTGACCCGCGTCCCTTGGCGGTCTCAGAAACGTGCGGAGGTTGTTCGGAATAAGACGACTGCTACTTGTCGGTTTTACCGCCATAAATCTCCAGATAACCGCAATGTCATGCAAAGGGCTCGGGCAGTGGCTCGTCGAGTCCTTAAACAAGCCCGGAGGGGCTCCTGGCAACAATACGTCTCCGGGGTCACATCTTCGAACCCAATTGCCACGGTCTGGAACCGGGTCCGCCACATCTCCCGAAAGTTCACTCCCTTTCATCCCCCAGTCCTCCATGGACTTCAGGTGTCGCCGGATATTCTCCAACTTTCCATTTACGGAAAGATGCAATGGAGAGAGAGAGGATCTCCATTTCAACCGCCCAAACAATGAACCTTATAATCGATTGATGACGATGCGCGAACTTAAACCTGTCCTATCCTCCCGGAGAAACTCAGCGCCTGGCCTGGATGGTATCCATTACAAAATGCTGCAGTCTATGCATATTTCGGCTCTATATTTCTTTACTTACTGTTTTTAACCGTATTTGAATTGAGGGTGTGTTTCCCTCTCGATGGCGTGAGGGTACAGTTATTCCTATCCCGAAGCCTGACAAAGACGCCTCCCTTCCTCAAAACTTTTGCCCAATAGCCTTGACCAGCTGTATTCGTAAGCTAATGGAAAAGATTGTCGCTTCCCGACTGTCCTTTATCCTAGAGTGGTGAGGATTCCTTCCCTCATCTCAGTCTGGTTTCCGTCAATTTCGCAGTACCTTAGAACCTCTACTTCTCCTTAGTTATGATCTCCAAACCGCGTTTTCCCGCAAACAAATTACTGTGGCTATCTTTTTCGACATCCACAAAGCCTATGACACGACGTGGAGGTATTATGTCCTCCATCGTCTCCATTCTATGGATTTTATGGGCTTTCTCCCTCTTTTTATTACTATTTTTTTAAGAAACCGAACTTTTCGAGTTCGAGTTGGTAGCTCTCTCTCCGATTTAACCGCAGAAGAGGAGGAAGGAGTCTCGCAGGGACCTGTCCTCAACGTTCTCTGTTTCTCTCTGGTCACGAATTCGGTTGTCCATTTTTTACCATCTTCCATAAAATGTTCTCTCTACGCAGATAATCTTGCCATTTACGGCGCAGGCAGTTCTCTACGAGTGTCTGCAAGACAGGTACAACTTGCAGTTAATGCCGTTGAAAGATGGGCAACGTCTGTGGGTTTCCGTCTTTTCCCAGCCAAGACAGTGTGTATGTCTTTTCATAGACGTAGGACTACTTCTGTCCCCCCTCTCTCGCTGTTTTTAGCCGGTAATCCCATTCCGGTAAGGGACTGTGTTTAAAATTTTTAGGCCTCACTTTCGACTCCCCTCTTACTTGGGTACCACATTTGAGAAATTTGAGACTCTCCATTCGGCGTATCCTAACACTTTTAGACCATCTCTCCCATATGTCTTGTGGCGCTGATAGGCCTACACTCTCCTGCCTGTACACCTCTCTAGTTCAATCGAGAATTGACTATGGCTGTGAGGTGTACGGCTCCGCTTCCGTCTCTCGATTACGAATCCTGGACTCTCTTCATAATTGGGGTCTCCGCCTGGCTACCAAAGCCTTTCGCTCTTCACCGGTGGCTAGTCTTCAGGCGGAATGTGACTCCCATCCCCTTCGGTACCGTCGTGCATACCTTCAAACAAAAAGCTATTACCGTGCTCATAGGATTCCTTCCTCCCTTCTCTGTACTACCCTTGATACAACTCTTCCTCTAGGCGAGTCTTGGCACATCACTTCAACTGTCCAGGCCTTCTTCTCTCATCATGCTCTTCCTTCACCTCAGATCCTCCCAGTCTCGTTTCAGGTCCTTCCTCCGTGGATTCTACATCTGATCTCCTGTTGCAAAGATTTGTTTCTCTTTGATAAAAAGTCCATCCCTAGTACTGTCCTGTTGTCCTTGTCCCGTGAATACTTTATTTGTCACTCTTCCTCCATTCATAGCTACACAGATGGCTCCCATTCTCCGCTAGGCGTAGCCACTTCGGCGGTTTTCCATCTCCCTTGTAAGACTGTTCAGAGTATTCATTTCCCTCACGACACTTCCACTTACTCAGCGGAGCTCTTTGCTATTTTGGAAGCTCTAACCCATATTGGTGCTCTTCCCCCGAGTTCGTTTGTTATTTTTTCGGATTCCCGCAGTGCTCTGATGTCCTTAGAATCCTATGACCCTAAACACCCTCTAGTCTGAAAGATACAGCAATTAGTCCATTTTCTCACTGCTTATTCCGCGCGATGTATTTCTTTCTGTTGGATTCCCTCTCATGTGGGTATTGCCGGTAAAGAGGAGGCGGACCTTTTGGCCAGGCGAGTTTGCTCTCTTCATATTATCCCTAAATCTCTACCCTTCTCAGATTTCATTCCTTCCCTCCGCAGCCATTTCAGGTCGCTGTGGCAGCGCGACTGAGATGGCGTCCGCGTAAACAAACTCCACCGTCTCAAGCCTGTTCTTCGTCATTGGCCTTCTTCATATCATAAATCCCGGCATAAGGAAGTTCTCTTGGCTCGTCTGAGAATTGGTCACACCCGTTTGACCCTTAGCCACCTTATGTCTAGAGATCCCCCCAAGCCTTGCCCACATTGTCATGTTCCTCTCACTGTTGAGCATGTTTTTTTTTTGTCCTCTTTATCCAACCTTCCGTTTGCAGTGCTTCCGGAGTTACATTCACATCCGGCCCCGACGCGTCTTCGGTCCATTCTTCCAGAGGATGCCTCTTTCTCTGTTGGCCCCATATTTGATTTCCTTCGATTGTCATGGCTCCTGTCCGGCCTCTAACTTACTGTCGCCGTGATATGAACCTGTCTAGATTTGAAACGGCGGTCAATCCCAAAGGAAATATATATATATTATATATATATATATATATATATATATATATATATATATGGGAATGAACTCAGAATGGTCCCCTGAGTTTTTTATGATACACACAGACAGTGCATGGAACAAGGAACTTTTCTGGGATAATTAAATCCACTATAGTCCGAATAAGTAATGGTAAATGACAAATACCATAGTTTTTCTTTTTCATGATGCTAGCCCGACGTGGGCAACGGGTCACTCGCAAAGAGGTCCCATAAATATAGCTTCCCTCACCAGCTATCTGCAAAGCAGACAGGATCCAGCTTTGGGACATGGATCTAGGGTTTAAAGCACCTAGCCCTGCTACATTTAGAACCTCAATATAAGCAAAAGACTCGCTGCCTTCACGTCAGATTGAATGCATCAAAGAAAAAGGGGTAACTATTATATTTAGCCAAAAACCAAAACTTAAACCTCAACTGGCAGAATTGAGCGTCCACTTTTCAAGGCACATAACATGTCAGTTTGAAGATGGGAATGAACTCAGAATGGTCCCCTGAGTTTTTTATGATACACACAGACAGTGCATGGAACAAGGAACTCTTCTGGGATAATTAAATCCACTATAGTCCGAATAAGTAATGGTAAATGACAAATACCATAGTTTTTCTTTTTCATGATGCTAGCCCGACGGGCAACGGGTCACTCGCAAAGAGGTCCCATAAATATAGCTTCCCTCACCAGCTATCTTCAAACGGACATGTTATGTGCCTTGAAAAGTGGACGCTCAATTCTGCCAGTTGAGGTTTAAGTTTTGGTTTTTGGCTAAATATAATAGTTACCCCTTTTTCTTTGATGCATTCAATCTGACGTGAAGGCAGCGAGTCTTTTGCTTATATTGAGGTTCTAAATGTAGCAGGGCTAGGTGCTTTAAACCCTAGATCCATGTCCCAAAGCTGGATCCTGTCTGCTTTGCAGATAGCTGGTGAGGGAAGCTATATTTATGGGACCTCTTTGCGAGTGACCCGTTGCCCACGTCGGGCTAGCATCATGAAAAAGAAAAACTATGGTATTTGTCATTTACCATTACTTATTCGGACTATAGTGGATTTAATTATCCCAGAAGAGTTCCTTGTTCCATGCACTGTCTGTGTGTATCATAAAAAAATCAGGGGACCATTCTGAGTTCATTCCCATCTTCAAACGGACATGTTATGTGCCTTGAAAAGTGGACGCTCAATTCTGCCAGTTGAGGTTTAAGTTTTGGTTTTTGGCTAAATATAATAGTTACCCCTTTTTCTTTGATGCATTCAATCTGACGTGAAGGCAGCGAGTCTTTTGCTTATATTGAGGTTCTAAATGTAGCAGGGCTAGGTGCTTTAAACCCTAGATCCATGTCCCAAAGCTGGATCCTGTCTGCTTTGCAGATAGCTGGTGAGGGAAGCTATATTTATGGGACCTCTTTGCGAGTGACCCGTTGCCCACGTCGGGCTAGCATCATGAAAAAGAAAAACTATGGTATTTGTCATTTACCATTACTTATTCGGACTATAGTGGATTTAATTATCCCAGAAGAGTTCCTTGTTCCATGCACTGTCTGTGTGTGTATCATATATATATATATATATATATATATATATATATATATATATATATTACACACAGGGTGTCCGAGAATTATCTGTACAATTTTTGGCTGTTATTAAAAGTCAACCATGAAGTGTAGAAATTCCAGTGTTGTCCCATTTTACAGAGAATCTCATTAAGTTTTTTCTGATACCACGTTTTGACAAGTTTTTTAGAAATGTACGCGGGTGACAGACATTGATGATTTAAAAGCAAGAATCACAGCTGCTATTGAGCGAATTGATGTGGATATGCTGCAGCGTACATGGCAACATTTGGAGTATCGATTGGATGTTTTGCGAATCACTAATGGTGCACATATCGAATGTTTGTAACAACGTTACTTTAATAAGAGAAACTTTTGAAAATACAGATTCTAAATAATCTTGTTTAAGAATTTTACGTGTGTTATCAAGAATTTTATTAAAAGATGAAATTGTACAGATAATGTTCGGACACACTGGAATTTCTAAAAAACTTGTCAAAACTTGGCATCAGAAAAAACTTAATGAGATTCTCTGTAAAATAGGATAACACTGGAATTTCTACACTTCATGGTTGACTTTTAATAACAGCCAAACATTGTACAGATAATTCTCGGACACCTTGTTTGTATATATATATATATATATATATATATATATATATATATAGGGTGTTTCACGACCGGTCTGCCATACTTTGAGGGGATGATATCGCGTAAAAAAGTTAGTACAACATAGGTGCTATTTCCAACCATTACGGAGCTACGGATGTTTGAAGATGTACAAACAACAAATCCATACTTGTGTATAATTTAATAGATGGCAGCACTGGTGGTAGTTTCGGTTAACGAAGCTACCACTACTAATCCTCAGTTTTTTCTTTCAGTTGGTTCTGATCTGTGGCAATGTGTTGCGCTAAGGTGAACAATCAAAGTGAATCAACAATTCACACCCGCTGAATACGCTTATATCCATTTCATTTATGGATTCTCTGATGGTAACAGCAGAGCGGCAGTTGAGGAATATCGAAGACGTTTTACGAACCGCCGAATACCGAACAGGCAAGTGTTTAGTGACACACACCAGCGATTAAGAGAAACAGGGACAATTGTTCCACGTAACCAGGAACATGCAGCACGACCGGCCCGTTGCTGTGGAGGAGCGTATGCTGGACCTAGTACAACGTAGGTCAACTACCAGTGTTCGAAGGATTTCTGGACGAATTGGTGAATCCGCATCGCGTGTATGGCCTACCATCTTCAACCAGACGATTACAGTAAACGTGTTCAATTTTGCATGTGGATGGTTATGCATCGCCAAATTCTTAATCGCATACTCTTTAGTGATGAAGAACAGTTCATTCGGGATGGAATTAACAATAGACGAAATTCCCACTTGTGGTCCGCGATAAGCCCCACGGTATTGTTGAAGGAAACTTTCAACATTGATTCTCGGTGAATGTTTTTGCGGTGTAATTGGAGATCAGCTGATTGGACCGTTCTTTTTGGAACAACGATTAACTGCTAATATTTATCTGGACTTCCTGACCAACGAATTGCCGCTTTTAATGGACGACGTGCCGTTGGAGACAAGGTGTAGGATGTTGTTTCAGCACGATGGGGCGCCACCACATTTTGGTCGTCATGTTACGGATTACTTGAATCAGCGGTACGGGAATCGTTCGATTGGTCGTGCTGGTCCAATATCGTGGTCCCCGAGATCTCCGGACCTAACCCCGTTAGATTTCTTTTTATGAGGTCTTATGAAAGAGATGGTCTACAAGACCAAAGTACAAACGAGAGAGGAACTCTTGCGTCGGATTATGGATGCCGCTGCTTACATACGAGAACACCCAGAAAAGATTCAATGGGCAGTGGACTCTTGTTTGGAACGAGCAAGGCTGTGCATTGAAAACCGAGACGGACATTTTCAACATTTATAAGGTGTATCTCATAAAATATAGCAATAAATACATCGCATTAATACTCTCGTTTATTTTTTCCGTGCACTTTTAAAACGTCCGTAGCTCCGCAACGGTTGGAAATGGCACCGATGTTGTATTAACTTTTTTACTCGATATCACCCCCCAAATCACCCCCAAAAGTATGGCAGACCGTTTGTGAAACACCCTGTGTGTATATACTATATATAATTTCTAATTTCTGAGAAACTTGCAATTTCGAACACTTCTTTCGAATTTTGACGCGAGAATGTTCTATTTTGTCTTCCTTAAAGCGTTTAATAGATTTATCATCAACAACTTGAATCTTTGTAAAATCAATGTAAATAGCCGTGATGAAGAAATTCAGTTGTTTGGATTACATTTTAAAATATCGTCTGTGCAATGTAAAGTTTACTTGTAACATATAACAAGCTTTTTATTGCCCCAGCCCTTATTTCCCAATACTTGAGTGTTGGCTCCCTCTCGTTCCCCTAAACAAAAGCGTGTAAGTTTTTTCTTCGAGGATTGGCGCAATATGCCGGGAAAGCGGTGAGTGTAGTCTCATCCCCTTTTCCACAGAGAAAATGTAACAAACACAGTTCGGCAATATGAAAGCGACCCTTTTATTTCGAGTAATGTAAAGATATTGCTTGTGTTGTGCATTCCATGTTGTCAGAAAAAGCTGGAAAAGTTTCAGTTAATAAGCAAATGTGAGAAATATAAATACATAATCGGAATGACCCACAGACGAAATATATGTTGAATGTCCACATAAATTCGACGATAAAATGAAGTTACTTACATTGTTGAACTTTCATTTGCTAGGGGACTGAATGCGTTTCGTATCTAAGGGAAAGAATGATAGTAATGCTCATGAAGTTTACGCAGCTAGAGATTCGTTTGCTCCAGCCATACGGCCTCAGCAGGAAGCAGGGAAGAAAACGAAGCGTGGCATGCCAGTTCACGACAAGACAGTCATAATGGGGACTTAAATGCAAACGTAGGAACGGATCGTAGAGATAGAGAAATCGTGCTCCGGAAACATTATCCCGAAGGGGAAATGCTGATCACTTTTGTGTGAGGAAATATGACAATCATGAACACGTTCTTTGACCACCGAGAACCACGTAAGTGGACATAATACCGATGGAATCACCAAACAGAAGGATGAGAAAAGTCGATAATAGATCTTTTGATTACTAACGACAAAGCATATTCGATAACGTGAAGACGATACTGTCAATATTTCTCAATTCTGACCACAGACTGATTTTTTAGCAAGGCATAAACGAGGGATACCAAGAATCCGCGATTTCCCGAAGAGGAAACGACTAAAAGTAGAGATTGGCAGGACCAAGTGTTCATAAAGAGTACCAGAATAAATTTCAGAGGCGTTCACCCCAACCTCAATATCCGTTAGGCGACTGCGAGGAACAGTGGTTACAGTTGAAGACAAAAGTATGGAACATTTCAGAACAGTTATCGAGACTAAGAATTAATGTACGTAGAAGGTATCAGAAAGAAGAAAACTCTTTGGCGATCAGAGAAAGTGAAAGAAACTGTTAAACTGAAAAATCAGCTTTACAAAAACTGGCTGAAACATAGAATGGAAGAAAACAGATGGGAATATAGTAGCGAGGATTGCCAAAAGTAAATAGACACCTTCAAGGGGTGGGGGTGGGGTGGGGGATTCATAGTTGTTTTATTTGATAATAAAAGTCAATGAATAAAGAGAGATTTATTGAATCAGTATATTTAGAATCGTACTGCTTTCTCCTCTGCATTATGTGAAGCTGACACACATTCTGGAATTCTACTGATGAGCTTTGCCATTTGTTTTTTAGGACAATCATCATGGTGTCTATTTACTTTTGTCTATTCTTTGTACATTGAGAAGAATGTCAGGCAGAACAGATTAAGAAGCTTGCAATGCGTAAAACCTGAAAGGGTGTAGCAAATGATCTGAAAGGGTACTCAGAATGAAAGAGAAAGTTGATCTAGAGCATCGCAGAATCATACAGAAAAGGAGAGCAGAGGATCTCCTATAGCAGGGATGTCCACCTTTTTTTTCGGGGGGGAAGTGAGCTACTCTTAAATTTTGGCCAGCAAGAGCGATCTATTTAGCCCTGTCCGTACTCAACTGCTTTCCACCCATTCTCCACCTCTTCCCACTTCCATATCTTATAATTGCAAGCAAATCATACATCATTACTGTTCTAGGTTGTAAAGTTGTAAACTGTACTAAGTTGTAAAGAAGGACAAGATTGCAAACTTTGCAAACGTACTCTAAGTACAATAATTTTTACAGGAAATTCGATTCAGATAATTAGTTATGAATTATTATCAATCATTGCGTGCATTTGTGCTAACATTTGCTTTTATTTTTATGATTATTTGTACGAGTGTATATATAGTTATTACAATTTTGAGGAAATTCCAATTTCTGCTTTGCGATCGACTCATAAATGTTTAGTGATCGATTAGTCAATCGCGATCGACCGGTTGGGCACCCCTGCCCTAGACAATAAAATACAAATCCAGAGATAATTTACTGATCCTCCCTCCCCCAAGTAAAAGCACAACAAGACAATTAGTTTGCTGGTGACGAGAACGATCGAGAGCAGGACGAAGTTCTAGTGCGTGAAGAAAGGAAAGTAAAAGATGAGGAGGATCCAGTCAGACTGGAAGAAGTGATAAAAACACTCGAGGGAATTAAAAATAAGAAGACCAGTAGAATCGATGTTTTTCTAACAGAGCTCTTCAAGTATGGCAGACCGTCGATGCGCGAGGAGCTGCTGAGGATGTTACAAATAGTAAGAGACTCGAAGAAATCCGAAACGGTGGGGACATGAAATACTGTGTCTACTCTTCAAGAAAGGAAACTGAATGATGTGTAAAAAATACAGAAAATTATCGAGGAATCCTGCTACTTATGTTACTTAATCAAAATTTATGAAATTACAAATCACAAATTTACAGAACTGCGCTATTTTCGTTAAATCAACTCCATATTTCTTTACTCTCTCTATCAACAGTTACAAACAAGACCTTAACGAAAATGGCTCATCTTTTAAACTCTCCGAAGTGTAATGGCATCCTTTCCACTTTTTACTTATAAACTGTCGTTAAAATGATTTGACTATTCCTAAATATTAAAAGTTAATAATACTTTAATTTTACATTTTTATTGTTTATTTTTGTACTGTATTATAGGACAAACAACGTGTTTACTGAAAGGATGTTTTGAATCTTAAAATTATTTTAGGTAACTGAGGATGCGATAAGAAGATCCTGAAACGTTTGTGTACTTAAATACTTTTAATGTCTTCTATGTTGCATTCTCGCAATATAAAAGCGATGATTTACGATTATTGTTGGACGAGAACGTTAAATGTGTTGATGTTAAAGGAGCTTCTACGTTATTTGTACCGTAAACAAAATTGGATGTAAATTTATTGACTGAAACTTATAAGCGTCATTATTTGAAGTGTCGAACTCAGATTTATATTTTTGAAAGATAATTTTGTTAATCAAGATTTTCCACCGGAGTCTGATGTTTATTCTTGTATATTTAATTACTTTCACGTAACTGGGTGGTTAAATGGCAGTTTTTTTCAGAACGGCCTGAAGTGGCACCCTTTTCCATTCCTGAGGCTCTCGTTTCTGGGTCTCGGGTGGCAGTCCAATGTCTGGTGATTCAAGGAGACCCTCCTATTCAAATGGAATGGTTTCACGGCCTTCGGAGAGCCTCGGAGACGCCAGGAATCACCGTTACTCCCCTTGGAGACTTCGTTTTAACGCTCCTCATTAACGAGGTGAAACCTTATCACGAAGGCAACTACACCTGCAGAGCCTCCTCAGTTTCAGCCAAATCGAGCGCCACCCATTCCGCTTTTCTTCGTGTTCACGGTAATCTTTTGTAGAAAACTTTAAATAATGATTTATTTCCCCTTTATTTCCCTCAGTGCCACCGACTATAAAAACGTTTGAATTTGGGCGCCTCGTTTCTGGGATGCGCGCGCAAGCCACGTGTCTCGTGCAGACTGGAGACCCTCCAGTGCGGGTATTGTGGCTGAGGAACGGAGAATCTCTCGTATCGGGGCCAGAACTGAGCCTTCACCAAATGGACTCTTTCACTTCCATACTCATACTGCCGAAGGTGCTGCCGAGACATTCGGGGAATTATACCTGCGTCGCACGAAACCGCGTAAAAGAGGCAAAATACACCGCGCGTCTCGACGTTCGCGGTATTGTACCTCTACTGTACCACAGCATTCGGAATGCACCATTTGCACCTCAAATGCACCTTGAACGTGGCACTGTAATAGCACTTTGGTTAGATATTTAACATTAGTGACGTTATCAATATTCCGATATCACATCGCATTCTTTTCAACCTTTATTTAATATCTATAATCAGTATTTGACTTATACTGTGTATATATGTTAAATTATTTTCGCGGACGTTTTCCAGTTTATGTACCGTTTTCTACAGTACATTACATACAGCATAGTAAACATTTTTAGATTGAAATTATTTATTCAAAATTTTCACTGTGATTTATAGTGTAGTGACGAAAGTTATAATGTGGGATTTTATCAATTTGATCGTAAGATTTCCACATATCACTAATAATAGTAGATCCAGGCAGAATGTTGGCTTTTATGCAACTTTCTAGTGTTTCTTTGCTTCTGTTAGGCACAGCATAGAGTAAAACAGAAGGTTAGGTTAGGTTAGGTTAGGTTAGGTTATCAAGAACTTACCTCTCTTAAAAAGTTGTTATAATCGACGGCGGTTGTATGACCAATCAAAAATAAATTATATGAAAAACGGTACACAAACTGGAAAAGGTCCATTTTCGCTTTATGTCTTTCTCTTTGTCTGACTGTATATATATGTATATATATATATATATATATATATAATATATATATATATATTCTAAAGGGCAACAATTTGTGGAGTTACAAGTAAATTAAAATTAACTATTCTTCATAACGTATACAGTAAATACTTGACCACCATAAGTCTTCCTTGGATGAGCACTTGGAAATTAATTTCATTCTGTAATAATATTCTTGAATTGCACTTGAGCACACTTTATTTGACTTGCATTTCATTCACGTTTTTTTAACACACAAAAGAATTTTCGTTCATTTTTTTGGATTTTCCTTTTTATCAGTTTAGTAAATAATAAGATTTGAAACGGAAATTTGATGAAGAAGATACCAGATACTTCCATATATTTTTTTCTCGTATCTGATATTATTTCCTAAATTACATAATTTTATTCACATTTCAAATATGGAATGAGATTTTTCAACATTAAAATAAGCTGTAAATTAACTTTTATTTTTCGTATCGGATTCATTTTTTTAAACGTAACTTTTGCGAAAACTTCCAAATACTGAAGGAAAAAAGATTTGTATCTGGTTTCCGTTAAAATCAAATAGCCGCAAAAAAACGTTAGTTTTACTCATTGTATAATCCTTTTTCCGGTTTGTGTTACGAAGAAATTAATATTAAAAATTAACAAAACTTAATAATCACTTCAGCGTTTTCTTGGAATAGAAATTTACCTCAAATTCTCATTTTAAAGAAGAAATTTGTTTGAAACCTCAAATCCGCTTTTCTTTCATTAATCAAACCTGATTTTGGTTTGAAATTATTTCCAAGTTTCTGGATTGAGATTAATGAATATTTTCACTCAGCAATAATGTTTCCTAGTGAAAGGAAAGCCCTTTCGAAGCGCGCGGACGAAGGCTGTAAAACCTCTTTCTTTTATGATTTTAAACTCTAAATTTCTCAGGTACAAAATACTTTACGTGAAAAAGCCTTTTGTGAAATTCTTTCAAAAGATCTCAAGATTTTAATTAATTAAATTAAAATATTTAAATGTATTTAAACATTATTCTCAAATATATCTTCATTTATCTGTTTAAAAGAAAATTCAGATTTCTCGTTTGGGAAATAAGTGAGAGCAAGTGTAGTTTACGTCCCCTTGACGCAAAAGGGGATACGAACTACATTAGATCAAAGTTAGGGAACGTAAACTACACTAGGATCTTTAGGAGACATTTTTTAAATGAATCCATCAAAATAAAACTTTAAAACTAACGAAAATATTACGACTTAACCTAACCAATCGTCAATATATATATATATATACATAACCTTTGGTTAGCTTCCGCCCGAATTGTTCCTTCTGACGAAGATCAAGCTTTTCACTCCACCTTAGACCTACAGTTTAACGTGGAATCCGAACCACGCCCCATCAGCAGCCCAGCGTCTTAACCACTAGGCCACCTAGGGTACCCATTTATCTACCAACCACTTTCTTTATTGTGTGGAAGGATGAACAGCTGGATTTTGCTGCGCGCCGGCTGCCATCGGGTCTCGAACCCGGGGCCGATGGATTCGTAGTCAGCGACGCTAACCACTACACCACCGAGGCGCATTATATATATATATATAAATTGACGATTGGTTAGGTTAATTCGTAATATTTTCGTTAGTTTTAACGTTTTATTTGATTAGGTATACACGGACAAAGTTGGGGAACGCAAACTACACTAGGATAATGTCGGGGAAAGTAAACTACACTCGGCACCACAGGGGGACGTAAATTACATTTGCTCCAATAAATGTTTAAAAACTGACTTGAAAAAGAAAGTTAAGAGTAAATGTCTTTTTAATTTAATCATTTTTATAATGAAATGTAAATTTCAACAACTACTTCGCCTTTCGCTTCAACTAATTCAGTTTAATTAATTGTTCTTCTATTTAATTCTTACTTATAAATACTTCAGTTACAGTTAAATAAAAAAGGAACATGTTCGCTGCATTATTTAATTAAACGTTTACATGTCAAAACGAATTCAAAATTTATTTCACGTTTCGTAAAAATTGTAACCAATTATGTAACGTAATTACAATTACTTAATATAATTACAATTACATACAAGAAAAATTCCTCTCACTTTAATTCCTAAAATTTTACTCTTAAAATATTCTTTTTTTTTAATTAATTCACATTGCCATGGTAACATGGCTTTTACCAACGCTTTAATTCTTTGTCTTATTCAGTGGCTCCATTTTGGAAAGAAGAGCCCGAGGACGTTGACGTCATTAAGGGTAAAGACGCCCTCCTCACCTGTTTGGCGGAGGGGTATCCCGTGCCCAAAGTCACGTGGAGGAAGACGTCACGAGGTACGAACAAAGATTATGTTTAAAACAAGATCTGAAACTTCGCGCACTTTTGCATTAACTTCCTTTTCTCTTCTGCCATCTAGTGTTTGGAAGGAAAACTAAATTACCCGCGAATAAACGTGATCAACTTAAATTATATTTTAAAATATATTATTATCCGACTTAATATATAATTAAATATCGGATCAGTTAGTAAATTAAGCGTGTTGCCTCGTATTTGTTTTGGAAGAAGAGGAGAATAATTTGATAATATTCTGATTTTTATGTAAACTTTAAACCATGCAAGTGTGCCCTTGTGCAAAACTTAGTTCTCACTCCATATACTACGTGGTAAATATCTAATATACATTTGGAGGGACAATGCTCTAAAGAATAAAAAAAATCGTTAGTTTCGTATCTTGTTATTTATGTACAATCTTCTTTGGTATGAATTTCGTTTAAGTTCCGACATCAAAGTAATTTCTCTCCAAAATTGGCCATACAAAGAGATATAAAAAAACTAGAGAGGTTCTTTGGCCTTTTTGAACGACGTTCAATGACCTTTTGTTTTCCTTCATTTAAAACGAATTATACAGGGTGTTTCAGGTCGACCATAGAAATATGGAAGTTGGCGGAAATAAAAGTAATAAAATAAAACTAAAAAGAATAAAAAAAAAGGAAAAAAAAAAAGAAAATATAAAGAAAAAGAAAAAGAAACACTTCATATTAGTTACGGGATTACTATGACAAACTTCAAATACCAAATACCAAATACAAACTACAAATTCCGCCAATTTCCATATTTCTAGGGTCGACCTGAAACACACTGTATTCTGATAAAATATAGCGTACATATTACGTGCTATAAATACAAGATAGGCAGTTTGCTTATCCTGTACTCTCACTTTATTAATACCTCTATGTCACCTGGTATTTCGTGAAAGTGTTGTCACCTTAAAATTGCCACACACACACACACACACAGTATATATATATATATATATATATATATATATATATATATATATATATATATATATATATAGTGGCGCTCATAAGTATTCGTACAAAGAAATATTTCAGTTATATTCGTCATTATCTTTGTAACAGGTATAGCATAGTAATAATAAGTTCACCATTCGTTTGAAAAAAATTTAACAAATAAAAAAATTAGCTTAACTCCACCATATAATGTAAAACATCAAAGAGTTTGAGGAAAATAAAAAAAGTTAAAATGCAAAAGTTTTAGTACATTTGCTAACAAAATTATTTAATACTTTGTGTGTCCACCTCAGGCTTGAAGAATTTAAATTTTTTATCAGTAGCTGGGTGTTTATTGATTCTGTTGGCAATTCTGAATTCTAGAATTTTCTCTGTGAATCTTCATGGAAGACGGACGACTGTACAAGAAATTAATAAGTAATGGGTCGCCGTGGTTGCTGCAGTTATAAAGAAATGGAAACGATTTGGAACAATCAAAACTCTACCAAGGAGTGGACATCCTTGCAAAACTTCAGAACGTACCGTATAGCTAAACGGATTGAAATAATGGCTCCTGGGAATCTACGAGTGACTACGGGTGATATTTGCCAAACATTAAGACTGTCTGAGATCGATGTCCATCCCTCTACTTTACGTCGTACATTGAGAAAGAATGATTTGCATGGAAGAGTTGCACGAAGAAAACCTCTGCTACGAAAAGCGCCCAAAGAAGCTCGTTTAAAGTACGCCAAGGATCATTAAAATGATGGATTTGCATTCTGGAAGGAAGTTCTCTGGGCAGACGCGACCAAAATTGAATTATTCTGGATCAACGAGCAACGGTATGTTTGGCGAAACTCAAATACTGCATTCGAGGTTAAAAAAAAAAGTCCTTCCTATGGTTAAACATAGTGGGGGTAGTTTACTTCTTTGGAGATGCTTTAGTCCCTCTGGTCCAGGAAAGCTTATTGTCATCGATGGGATCTTGAATTCGGAAAAATATCAGGAAACGTTAGAAGAAAATGTATTGCCTTCAGTTCGGGATTTGCGAATGGGTCGTAATTGGGTACTGTAACATGATAATGATCCAAAACATAAAAGTAAGAGCACCATGAAAAAGAATTTCAAGTTTTCGAGTGGCCCACTCAAAGCCCAAATCTCAATTAAATCAAGCATTTATGGCTTCATTTAAAAAAAGCTGTCCGCAAGAGAAACCCATCGAATCTGAATGAATTGCAACAATTTTCTTCGGAAGAACGGGCTGAAATTTCTGCTGAGATATGTCGAAACCTTGTAGAAAAATACCCAAAACGAATCATTGAAGTTATTCAAGCAAAAGGTGGGCCCACAAAGTATTGAATAATTTGTAAATAAATATACGTAAACTTTTGCATTTTAAATTTTCCTCAAATGTTTTACATTATATGTTGGAGTTAAGCTAAGTGTTTTTATTTGTTAATTTTTTTCCAAACCAATGGTAAACTTTTCATAACTATCCTCTGCATGTCACAAAAGATAAGGACGAATACAACCGAAATATTTCTTTATACAAATACTTATGGGCGCCTATATATATATATATATATATATATATATATATATATATATATATATATATATATATATATATATATATATATATAATATATATATATATATATACACACACACACATATATATATATATATATATATATACACATATATACATATATATATATATATATATACATATATATACATATATATATATATATATACATATATATATATATACATATACATTAGGGTGATTAAAAAAAATCAAAGTTTTTTTTTTTAATTGTTCAACCTGTATTTTTGTTCCCTATGACAAAAAAGTAGTGTATGCCAAATTTGGTGAATTTTAAAAAAATTTACTATGTGCTACCAGGCGTCAAAGTTTCCCTCTTTTTCAATTTGTTTGTTTTTACAACTTATGATTTTATGTTTAATTGTTTATATTTCAGAATTTTTAATTAATGGTTTATATACTAGCTTGCTTTTAATTGTTGCTTGGAACTCATAATTTTGATACCAATTAATCGATTATGGAAGCTAGGCCTAACTCACCATCACCCAGTTGCTCATTTGGGAGAAGTTCTACAAGAAAAGAAACTGAAGTATGGCTAATTGGGCAGCCCTCTGCAGTACTAAAAACATCCGTATTACCATCAGAGAAGGAAATGATGGCCCTCTTCATGCACTACAGAAATATTAAAAAGCAAAACATTAGAGAATCATGCTGCTCTACTGCAGATGATGTGCTAGCAGTTTGGAAAAAAGCAGGAATACCAGCAAAACAAAGAATACATGTAGTAGATAAAATTTAAGGAATACTGAAGGAATGACAGCTGCTTAAGAAAAACAAAGCAAACAAATTGAAAAGATCACAAAATTTAAATAATAAAGAAGAAAAATGGAAAGATAAACTGGAAAACTTATTTGACATTGCTCATGAGAATGCTATGCAGCTTATAAAAATAGAAGATGATAAGAAATTCTTGAAAATGCAACGTGAGAAAGGACGTCATGGAAAAATGGGTACCATTGATAAGGCTGTTGCTAAAAAAGAGCAAAGAGCAGCAGAAAAGCAACAACGTTATGAAAAGAGGAAAGCAGAAGAAGAGATCAAAAGAAAGAAGAGTGAAGAGGCTGTCATACTCACCAGTACATAATCAGAATCAGAGGAGAGTAAAAGTGATGAATCTGGTTTCTGTGCTGCACAACCTTCAACATGGAAAAGTAAGGTTGGCAAACGTAGAAAATTGTTTGATGATAAATTATTAGGAAGTCTTGATGTTGCAAAATTGAGTGACAGAAATGCGTCTCTTTTTAATGCAAACAATCAGACATCGCTTGAATGGGACATCTGCGAACAAATAAAATGCATGTGTTTCAATACAACAGCAGCCAATACTAGTCCTAGAAATGGTGCAGCTATTCTTCTAGAACAAAAATTCGTCAATGATTTATTGTGGCTGGCATGTCGACACCATATATTTGAAATTATGCTGGAAGCTGTTATTTCAAAGTCTTTATCACCATCTTCTGGCCCAGATATAGTCCTTTTTAAGAAGTTCAGAGAAAAATGGTCAAGCATTAATAAGGAGGACTACGAGACAGCATTATCAGATCCAGATATCTATGAAAATATTCATGAGATCAAAGATGACAATTATATTTGCAACAAATCAACTAGATACATTCCAACCAAGAGACGATTACCTAGAACTATTGCAGTTAACAATTATTTTTTTGGGAGGTGAACCAAAAGGTGGAATCAAATTTAAACATCCAGCGGGACTTCATCGGGCTAGGTGGATGGCCAAAATTACATATTCATTAAAAATTTTTATGTTCAAATCTCAGTTCAAAATTTCAGTAAAAGACAAAAAAGGACTAAAAGACATCTGTCTATTTGCTACTCGGTTATATGTAAAGGCATGGCTTACAGCTCCTGTGCCATCTTGCGCTCCTCGTCTTGCTCTGGAATTATTACAGAATCTTGTAGTCTACAAACAAATAAATGACACAATTGCATTTGTTGCTATTAAAAAACTGTTAGGTCACCTCTGGTACCTATCAGAAGAATTGGTAGCCTTGGCCTTTTATGATGATGAAGTGCCTACTGAAACGAAAAACAAAATTGTAAAGGCCTTGCAAAATACAACAGAAACTCTTCCTGCAAAACGGGCTTTTCTAGATCCTGCACTTATTCCAACGAAGAAATAAGAAGATTTTGTCATCAAATACTCAAAGATTCTTTACAATAACAGAATTTAGTTCAAAATTTTTACTCAAAGATGCTAAAGAATGGCATAATGATGAAGAGTATAACTCCGCTAAGAAATCTATCAAACAGTGGAAAGTCGTGAATGATATAGCGGAAAGAGGGGTAACATTAATGGATGAATATAATAAAATACTAACACATGACGAAGATCAAAAACAATTCTTGCTACAAGTAGTGAAAAACTACAGGGCTGTTTACCCTGATAGAAAGAAAGAAACATTGATGAAGTAAGGACAGCTAATGTCTCAAATATCATGCTAGTTTAATTATGCATGCTTGTGGTTATGGTAGGACCTGCGGGGTAGCTTTCCACATTAAAAAAAAACAATGCGCCTTGTACTGTACCTCCTGGGTGGTGTGGAAAACTGTACAACAATATTGGAAAAATTTGACAATTTGAGTCGTTCTGTCAATTTTTAATTGCTGGTAGCAACCCCTAAAAATTAAAAATTTGCTAAAATATTTTAGGATAGTTGTTTTTATGCTGAAATGAACCATTTAAAGGGTTGAACACATTAAAATATAAAAAAAATTTCTTACCCCCATATTTGAATCACCCTAATATACATATATATATATACATATATATACATATACACATACATATACATACATACATACACACACACACACATACATACACACACACACACACATACATACATACACACACACACACACACATATATATATATATATATATATATATATATATATATATATATATATATAAAGTGTACAAAGGAGTGAAATCGTAGAACATCAAGTGAGAGATGAAAGAGTAGCTCAATAATGTGTTAGGCAATATGTATGAGATTTATGCGTGAAAACCTTGATTACGTCTTTTTCTGTTTGAATCACAGCAGTGAGAACAGGAAATTATTTTAGAATGGATTTAAAAAGGTTCCAATTTAATTATCAATTTCTTAATCGTTTTGTATAGATTAATATTTGTTCTTACAGAGAACTTTCTTATTTACCATTCATAAGTTCATTATGCTTTTCTTTCCCTTAAAACTGTGCAGGAAAGTTTAATCCTCAAAGTACATTTCATGGCACGAATCAGAACAGTTTTCGAGAACAAACATTCGCTAATGGAACCCTTTTAATAATGGAAGCCTCTGAATCAGACGAAGGAACGTATCTTTGCGAGGTTTCTAATGATGTTGGGAAAGGTCTTTCAGCTATTATAACGCTCAAAGTTCACGGTAAGCAAATTGTTATTTTTTAGTATTCTAATATGAACTTTACTGCTTAACAAGTATGATAACATCACCGCATGTCACACTTGAACTTTTTAATGTAACGTTCATGACAGCATGTATTTAAATGGGTGTGTGTTCTTCATGACTAAAAGATAAGGAATAGTAAATGGTGTTAAGGTTTTTCTTCGCTTTTAAACAATTTTGGTAATGGGAATCAATACGTCACGTTTATAAGAAATTCTAAGCTTCTCCTGAATGATTTTTGCTTTCAAGCATCTTTACTTTTTCTATTTATTTATTTGTTCGATGTAATCATCACACCAGAAATCGGATATTGTTAGATATTTTAATACAAATAACTATTATCAACTTCCTCTTGCATAGCGTCGCACATAAATACTAAAAAAATACTTAATAGTAATTGTTTCACGCATCTCGCGTTCAAAACTAATTTTTTTTTTACGGTTTGGAAGTTCACAGAGTGGAAAATTCGATATTTCTTTTTTCTATTCAAGACTCTGGAAACGAAAACAAGCGATTCGACCAAAAGAAAGGCTGACAAATTAAAAAAAAAAACTTTTTCATTCACAGTGAATCAAAACGTTTCCTATTCGAAATGTGCTTTGTTGAGTAGAAAACAATAAAAATGTTAGACGTTTTGCTTTCTGGAGATGACGTCTTCATTATAACGAGTCTGTGAGTGAGAATTAAAACCCATCAGTTAGAATCCCTCCATTAGAAGTCTCGACAAATTCTGGCAGTATCGCAAATGTCTTTATAAAGAATAAATTACGGAGTGAGGAAATTCAAAGAAGAAATCTCTCAAAGAAGATAGAAAGAAGAAAGGCAATAAAATGTGGAACTAGGAACTAGTGGAACTCGAACCCGTGTCGCCTGGTTTCGTTTTCAGCGCGCTACGGATCACGCCATCCAAAACCCTGAGAAAGCTTCGTATAAACGAAACCAATATTTAACGTTGTTTGACCATGCTCCCTTAAACTCCTTCGCCTTTATGTAAATGAATATATTTTAAGTGCAACAACTGCACTGACTCCGAAACGACGCGAGTTCGAGTCCCAAGTTTCCCACTTTATTGCCTTTTCCCTTCCCATCTTATTTCAGTGCGGTTACTGCACTTAAAATGGCCTTTCGAAGAAGGTTTGGAACATTCTTGAGGGAAGTGGGTGTAAACAAAGGTTGTCTTGGGGCAACATTGGTCATTATTTGGGATTCTCTTGACTAGAATAAAGTTCTGAACCTTTCTTCAGACCTTCCTTCTTTAATAATCATCTGTCACGGGGTTGAAAGTATCTCAACTTTCTTGTCCCCAGCTTTGCTTCCCTCCACCCAAAATTTTTGATGATCAGCTACAGCCCCGCTCCATTCCTGCTCCGGCTCCCGAGCTGACCATTTCTATATCTATCTATCTATCTATATATATATATATATATATATATATATATATATATATATATATATATATATATATATACAGGGTGTCCCATAAGTCCGGCATCATAGGAAAAATAATAAAAAAAGGCAAAACAAAAGCTTTTATTTACAGAACGTGCTCAATATGTCCACCATTGTTTTCAATACACAAATTCAGACGTGATACCCAGTCAGCAAGCACACGGTGAATGATGTCAGGAGTAATGGTGTTACATGCCCCAATAATGCGCTGCCGCAAATGTTATTGGCTCGCGGTCTGGATACAGTCTGTTAAATTCAGCAGCGGCCTCTCTTTGACTCCGATTTCCTATGAGTAGAATTATCTGGATTCGTTCTTCCTTGCTCACAGACATTATGGCCCGTAGAAAGAGAAAAATATGAATTATGGTTTGTAGAAATAGAAAAATATGAATTTCTCCTATGATGCCGGACTTATGGGACACCCTGTATATCATTGCTCCTCTCAGCCATGTTTGCTCATAGCTATATCCCAGCAGAGTTCATGAGGGTGTATATCTTGCCCCTGGTCAAAAATAAGTATGGAGACATTTTGTCCAGCAATAATTACAGGCCTATTGCTGTCGCTTCCTGCTTCTCGAAACTACTAGAAAAACTCTTGTTACTCCGATTAAATGATTACCTATGGACATCTCCTAATCAGCTTGGTTTTAAGAGGTCCCACTCAACTGACCTGTGTATCTAAATACATTGACAGTAATTCAACTATTTATAGCCGTTTCCTAGATATAAGTAAGGCATATGATAGAGTGAACCACAATATTTTATTTATAAAAAAATAGAAGACAGGAAGGTTCCCATGTACATATTAAATTTATTGAAATTTTGGTATTCCCACCAATCTTTTACCGTTAGGTCGGGCAATGTACTACCCGAATGTTTTGACTCCTCTTGCGGGGTGAGACAAGGCTCCTTGCTCTCCCCTATGTTATTTAATGTGTATATTGACGGATTATTTGCGTCACTTAATGAGGCAACAGTGGGATGTGGTATAGATAACACAAGGATAAATAACTTAGTTTATGCCGATGATATGATGTTCATAAGTCCCTCTGTTAAAAGTCTGGATCAGCTACTAAAAGTCTGCGAAGTGTATTCGCAGAAACATGATATTCTTTTTAATGTTACAAAAACTAAGGTTATGCAATTTCATCCTAAAAGCTGTAAGCAGCCAGCTGATATTAGGTTTAAAATGAAAGGTGAAGTAATTGAGGAAGTACAAGAGTTTAAGTATTTAGGTCAAACTATTACAAGCTCCTTGAGTGATGACTCGGATATAAGAAAACAATCTCGAAGCCTCTGAGCTAAAGCGAATATGACTATAAGGAACTTTCGGTTCTGTACAAGTGCAGCTAAAGACACACTCTTTTGTACTCTCTGCAGTAATATTTACGGACAGCAATTCTGTGTGAAGAATTCTAAAAAAGGTTCTGGCAGAACCCTAAATTTGCTCTACAACAGGTCTTTTAGACTCTTACATAAATGACTCCCCAGGTGCTCAGCTTCGCAAATGTTTGCTACCTGCAATGTCCCGAGCTTCCCGGAAGTAAGACGTGTTCAATACAGTCTGATGCAAAGAATTAAAAAATCAACCAACCGGATTATCCAAACTATCCATGAGTCCTGCCGTTTATCCTCTAAACTGTGGAATTCTTTTTACGAAAACGTCTGTCTGTAGCTCCACTTAACTACGACATTGCTGTATTATTCCTAATCAACTGTATATATTTCTATCCTTAGTATATGAAGTCATTGTATTAATAATATTTGTCATATGGACTATAGTCTGCCAATAAACCTTTTCATTTTCATATATATGTTACAGTCGAAGTGTGTAACCAGCCATTTCGCGTAATGGCCGAAGATTTTAGTCATTTCGCGAAATGACCAAGTGAAACAGCCATTTCTCGAAATAACAAAGTTTCAGTCATTACGCGAAATGCCTGGTTACACACTTTGACTGTAATATATATATATATTATAATATATATATATATATATATATATTATATATATATATATATATTATATATATATATAATATATATATATATATATATATATATATATATATATATATAACGTACCTAAAGAAGTACAATTTTTAAGAAATAACTTAAGTCAGGAATTCCCAACCTTTTTAGCTAGATGTACCACTTTCTGACACTTTGTTTTTCAAGTACCACCATTATGGAAGGAAGATGATACCACTTAACCAAAACCGTAAGGAAGGAACTGTGGCATTCAGTGTTGAATTTTCGGCCTTATCTAAAAAGTTACATTTCTTCTAATGATATTTCGACATTTATACGAAGACTGAAGTAAATCGTGCAGCGCAGAGGAGTTTGCAAGGCAGCTTCCCGAGCAGTCTCTTACCTTTCAAGTCTTCCACGTGACCTTTTAACTTCTCAAAGTGAGACATGAAGTAACTCCATGAGATGTTGGGTGGAGAATAATTGTCCATGCATTTTATTTTTTTTATGTAGAAAGGAGGAGCCAAGGGCGGGTGTCCGCAAAAAATGTCCACCTTTATAAGAAAGAGAGAGCCAAAATCAAGGTCTCCGAGGCTCACGATGATTTTTGTTTTATAAATTTTTGAAAAGATTGTGTTGTGTGTAAAATGCATGGATATGTAGGGAAGAAGAAGGAAAAGTGTGTGTTTGAGAGCATGCTGGACTGCTCACAGGGTAGATGAGATACAGATAAAGATCAGCTAAAGAGGAGAGTGACAAGAGAAACGGGAGTTCCAGCACGCCTTGTCTTCTATGTAACGTCCACCCCAGAGTACTTTCCTAGTCGATTGGTGTCTACACTCTCCTCCATGTAAACTTGTGTGTGTGTGTGTGTGTGTGGTGTGTGTGTGTGTGTGTGTGTGTGTGTGTGTGTGTGTGTGTTGTGAGCTGTGTGAGATAGTTAAATGCTGGTTGCAATTTCCTTAGATTTATTTTAAGTTATGTTTTTACAAATAAAAATAAATCTAAGGATGTTACAACCAACATTTAATTATATCGAGAATTTCCAACTTTTTAGGTGAACGTACCACTCTTTGTCACCATGCTTTCTAAATACCACTATTAAAGTAAGATGGTACCACTTAACCAAAACTGTTGAGAGGGGACTGTGGTGTTCAATCTTGAATTGTTGGTATTATATTTATCATAATGATACTCGTCAACATTTATACGAAGACTGAAGTAAAACGTGCAGTGCAGAGAAGGATACTGATTTTCGGAGCAGACTCCAATGGTTTTGCTCTAGCTCCAGATACTCTTGCTCCAGCTTCATCGACCCCTACTCCTGCTCCACCCACCTCTGGATATCTATCCCTGCTCCAGCTCCGTTCTGGCTCCGCTTCTCTCAACTCCGTAAAACCCGGGTCTGGCTCCGGAGTGGAATTATTACCAACCGTACTTCATCATATAACATACTCAACGTTTTTCTAATTTGAAAGGTTATTCAGTCTAAATTATTAAACTATTTATTTTAGCTCCTCCTCAAGTAAAAGGTGAAGGACGAATTGAAGCTCGTCGAGGCGACTCTATTGTCTTCAAGTGTCATGCCTCTGGTGACCTTCCCCTATCATTAACCTTCTCGAGGGATGGGCACCCCGTTGACCCTTCTAATGTTAGGTATGGTTCACTCTGCTTTATACACCCATCTCACGAACATACGGTATTTCATTGCATTTATTTTAATATAAAATAATACGGATATTCGGAAAAGTCAAGAAGTCAGTCATATTAGGTTAAGTTTGCTTCAGTATTCGTGAAATGGCGGTATACAAAAGTAATTTTTACATATAAAATAGGTATTTTAATAATTTGTAACGGAAATAATGATGTTAACGTTAAATCACTGTTAAATTAACCTTACCTGGTTAAAATGAGATGACGTACTCAGCTTTCAGTCACCAGACATGAGCGTTACTTTATTCTCCCTCTCCGTGTTCAGTATTTAGAAACTTTATTTAGGTTATTTTGCACTTTCGTTTTCATTCTGATTTTTTAATAAGATTTTTAATCTTTTATAATATGAATTAAAGGTATTAAAATCACCTTAAACTTGTTATGAAGCATCAAAATCACATCTTAAAATTTCCTATTTTTCACCAGATATTTATAATAGGGAATAAGGTTCAGGTCCTTTATCGTCTCTTGAAGGTATTCCAATTATTTCAGTAAAATTTCCTATTTATGATCAGATATTTATAATAAGGAATAAAGTGTGAAGTGGAAAAGGAAATCTTACAATGAATGTTTCACTATCGCAGTTTCGAATATAATCCAAGTTTTTTCATTTCAGAATTCAAATCTGAGAAGTATAAAGACACCAAATGATATTTCCTTTTTCAGATACACTGAATCGAAAATGGGAGAAACATCATTCTCCATAGCGTCTTCAACCGATTCAGCTTATGAAGAAAAAGTAGGTGAATACCACCTTCATAGGGTAACTCCATTGGACAGTGGGAAGTACATGTGTACAGCAACAAACCCTTACGGAAGTGAAACGTTTGTTTCGCATCTGATAATTCAAGGTGAGTCCTTGACATCAGGGAACAAAGTTTAAACGATATGACGGCTGAATTTAGAATTTAGTTTACTTTCCAATTCTAATCATTTTCCTGAGAGAGAGAGAGAGAGAGAGAGAGAGAGAGAGAGAGAGAGAGTTACAAGGAGTTACAAGGAAAAGAAGTACCTCAAAAGGCCTTGCGGCCCATACCGAGGAGGTACCAATGGAACGGGTGCCAGGGAAAATTTTAAAAGTTTATTTTTCTTTCAACTATCCTAGCAGTAGTAGAAAACTGGATAGAAAAGTAGAAGGCTCTCTCCCCACCCTCCGCTCCCTCCCTGCCAGAGGCAGGTACGGAAAAAGGTTGAAGAAAATACCTTGACCCTGGAAAAGTAGCCAAGGAAATTTTACAGGAAAGTGGAGAATATATAAAAAGCTCTATATTTAGCTTGCTCACAGAGACACCGAGCAAGCGAACTCCTGCAGAGTTTTCTGAGGTTTTAATCTTAAACTATGAGTGTGTTCAGTACTTTGTCTAGCCTATTTTTAAACAGATTTACACTTTGACTGGAAACAACCTCTGAGGGAAGTTGGTTCCAGATATTAACTATTTTATAGGAAAAGAAATTTCCGCAGACTGAGGTCCTAAATGTCTTTACACACTCAAATAGTGTGCAAGATTTCGTCTAACCTTTTCTTGAACTGATCCACAGAGGAACTGTTCACAACTTCCGAAGGTAACCTGTTCCATGTGTCACAGATCTTATACGTAAAGTAATTCCCACACACACTAGTCATAAACCGTTTCAAATCCAACTTCCAACCATTGTTGCGAGTTGGGTTATCATTTAAACTAAACATACTTCTAAAATCGACATCGTTGAACCCTCGTAAGAGCTTGAAAACCTCGATCAGTTGACCGCGCAGCCTCCGAGTTTCAAGCGAAAACAAGTTCAGGGCGCGTAACCGTCGATTGTAGCCCATATGCCTAACGGAAGGGATTAACTTTGTGGCCCTCGCCTGCACTCGCTCCAGCCTCTCAATATCTTTCCTGAGGGTGGGCGACCAGAACTGCACAGCATACTCCAGGTACGGCCGAACAAGGGAATTGTACAGTGAGAGCACAATCTCCTTGTTCCGAAATTGAAATTGCCTCCTGATATAACCCAATAGTTTCTGGGCTTTCTTTTCCACCTCTACACACTGTTTCGTAAACTTAAGGTCGCTGCTAATTAGCACACCCAAGTCCTTTTCTAAATCAGTCACCTCGATATTACTGCCCAACATCGAGTAGTCCGACTTGGGATTGGCGTAGCCAATGTGCATCACTTTGCATTTACCCAAGTTAAACGGCATTTGCCATTTTTCGGACCACTCTCCTATCCTACCTAGGTCCGCACGCAGTTCCTCGATCGCTTCGGGCGTCCCAACATTGGCCCCAAGCTTGGTGTCATCAGCGAATTTGGCGATCCGACTGACGATGCCACCGTCGATATCATTTATGTAAATGGTAAACAACAGTGGCCCCAAAACGGAACCCTGAGGAACCCCACTAGTGACCGAGGCCCAACCCGAACTAGCCCCTTTAATTACCACCCTCTGCCGCCTATTCCTCAGCCAGTTTCAATCCACCTACCTATTTCCCCACCGATACCCAGCGCGCGCACTTTCGCCATTAGCCGGCGGTGAGGTACCTTATCAAAGGCTTTCTGAAAGTCGAGATAAAGTATATCAATCGCCCTACTCTTATCGTACTCACTCAACATGACGTGGAAAAACTCGAGCAAGTTGGTGAGACACGACCTATGCCGTCTAAACCCATGTTGGGAGTCCCCAAGCAGCTTGTAGGAATCCAAATGGTCAACGATTCTATCAGCTATTATCCTTTCTAATAATTTACCTACAACTGAAGTGAGACTAATAGGACGATAGTTCCCTGGACTTTCGTGATCCCTTTCTTAAAGATAGGGGTCACGTTGGCCTCCCTCCAGTCACCAGGCACCTGGCCCATCACCAACGATTTGTTGAAGACTGTAGCCAGGTGGGGAGCCACCTGGTCGCGCACTTCTCGCAAAACACTGGGGAGAAACTGGTCTGGCCCAGGAGCCTTAAACGCGCTCAGTTTGTCTATTCTATGAGCAACGACTGTCGCGGTACATCTAACACTATCCAGGCCAGCACCTTCGTGCCTCACAGCTGGCTCGGGGATGACGCGGGTATCCTCCCTGGTGAACACTCCCGCAAAGTACTCATTAAGGACATTAGCGATGTCCGCGTCGGAGGTCCGCAGAACGCCGCTTCCGTCCTTTAAAGGACCTATCATGCTTCTAATGGGCTTTCTACTATTAACATAACTGAAGAACTCCTTAGGGTTCCCCTTGCAGAGGCTTGCCACCCGTAGTTCTTCGTTACGTTTCGCTAGCCTAACCTTCGCCTTCACTTCCCTACACAGGCGGACATACGCTTCAGTGTTCTCGTGGGAACGATTGGCCTTCGCCCTCCTATACGCTACTTTCCTATTTCGGATAGCCGAAGCGATGCCACGATTGAACCACTTAGGCTGCGTTGAAGCAGGGGGACCGGTTTTGAGGGTATGGCAGCAGACTGCAGCACCATAAACTCATCCCGGAATGCACTCCACACTCCCTCAACATCGCCGCCAACCTCTAACCCCATCTCTGCTACGCTATCCCTGAGGCTAACAAAGTTCGCCCGCCGGAGATCGAGCTTACTGCCTCTCGAGTTACTACGCTTCACCCGAGGGACGCACACACCGGACCTAATAAGACCTTGATCACTCCCGCCCAACGATTCGTCAACGGTGAGACCAGTGACGAGGTTGTCTTCGGTCGTGAATACTAAGTCTAGAACGCTTTCGCCTCGTGTAGGCTCGTTGACCCACTGAGTGAGGAAGTTCTCATCAGCAAAGTCAACTAGCCTCCTCCCTTCAGCATCGGCAGTCCTGTTTTCCCACTTTATGCCGCGACAGTTGAAGTCTCCTAAAACTACACACACCCTATCCCCTAGCAGGCTACTGAGTTCGGTGTACAGGGGTGTATCGTCCTCGAGGAGGAGATGCGGAGGTCTGTACACCAAGATTAACCTATAGTTCGTCCCTCCCACGTTCAGATCGACGCCAAGCAGCTCCCGTTCCGACCGAACTGGCAGTCAACCGGACTCAACGTGTCTCTGACGTATATTAGTACCCCACCCCCTCCCCACGGGTGCGGTCTTTGCGAAACATTCTATACCCGGGAATTTCGAACTCCCCAACGTAGTCCCTACGATCAGTATGAATCCAGGACTCGGTGATAGCAACGATATCCTGGTATTCTGATGCTAAGAGCGCCCGTAGCTCGCAAAACTTGTTCCTAATTGACCTAGCATTAAAAAGCATTGCACGGAGGGAGCCTTCCCTATTCTGACCGCCCCCTAGCACGACCCGTTTCCCGAACAGCCAGGGCTGTTGGGAGTTGAAGAGCCCCTCACTAACGAGGGGGCAACTTCCGCAGGAGACTGAGCCCCCTCCAACGTAGGAGGAGGGTCACCCACCTGTACTTCGACGCACCCTTCAGTCGAAGGTATGTCCGCCACCGGCTCATCCTCATCTCTCCCCGGTGGGGGCCCATCATCTCTCCCCGGACTCGACAGAGAGAGAGAGTAAAATTTTAATTAGGAAGAAACTTTGGTGTTTGATTTCAAAGTTCAAAATTTGCTTAAAAATAAAACTTTTTTGAATTATGTTCTTTTAAATACTAAGTTTTCGTTGGGTATTTTGTGTATGGAATTTTTAATAGTGGTGTTACAGACGACCGTATGCAATAACTGAATAGGGAGACGCTAATTCATTAATGTAAATAAATTTTGTCTAAAGACTAAGATAATCCTACAAACAATTTCTGACAGTGGCAATCGTTCATAATTTGGTACCTTCTTTTCCTACGTTGCCTTTCTTACTCCTTCAACGATCATTATTCCTTAAATAAGCGTTAGAAAAGACTTAAAATAAAATACCTGAAAAATCATGTCGAGTTACGTGCCTTTTATATTTAGTTGCAATTCACAAAGATTTTCACTATTTCGTAGATGCTCCAAACATTCCTCGAAATCTTCGTGTTACTGACGAGGGTATCGGTGTTCTTAAGTTGGTCGAGTCCAAAGCCGCACCATTCAACCATCTCGTACTACCTTCTCCTCGTGAAGAAAATGAATCAAGAACGTAATAAAGGTAATAAAACGCTTCTACATTCTGAACCATTTTGGCTTCTCTCGATGCATTATTTCCGTTTCTACATTGACTAATGACTAACAACTAGCGAGAAGCGAGAGGAATTCAAAGGTTGTCTGTTGACATAAACACAGAGGGGAGTAGGATAGTAAAGATCACTGCAGAGGGTTGACAATATTTGGTAAATGTCATACGTTTCTCGTACGTGGGAAAGTAGTAATATGGCGGCAGATGGGTCAAGTCAGCGTCCGTGGTGGGAGTGGGTAGGGATTACTTCCCAAATGAGGGTGTGGACTGAAAATACTTTAATTATTTTTCTTTTTAAGGTATTAGAAAACGGGTACGTAGTCCCGAGTCTCGAACCTCCCAAAACGGGGGTAGGGACTGAAAAGTTTTGTATTATTTTTTAGTGTTGTAGTAGACGGGACACTCCTGGCCCGTTTATGCAAGGCCACGACGAACCTGTTTATGTACATGCACGGCGAACTCACTTTTTCTTCAATGCGTGACATGTTTTTCGCTCAAGGAACTTGTTCTGCGAATGGTTATTTTGAGGTTTTAGCAAAATCATGATCTAAAAAATGAAGAATAGTTCGAAATAATGGTTAGCTTGACTGGCGTTAGGTTAATAGGTTGTAGGCTAGGATTACTGAGAGCAGAGCCGGTCTTAGGGGCGGGCGAACCAGGCGGTCGCCCGAGGCCGCCAAATTTTGCAACACTCACTGTGTAATGGGTTTTTCGATATGTCAAAAATTCTTGCATCAAATAACACAGCTCAACAAAAAAAATTTTGTTTCGTTGCCAAGGAAATTCGTACGAATTTAGGGTATTTTGGGGTTGCTGAATTCCAAAATGAAAGTAGTTTTTCCGATTTGGCTCTAGTTCTTGACATAATGAATACCCTCAATTAATAGGAAACGTAACCATAACGCGTGCATATGGGAAACTACCGGAACATTCTAGATGGTGAGACACGCGAGTATTCTTAATGTTTACTCCGCGATCATTCTAGAATATTCCCCCTCCGTATATAAGTCATCGGCCACCCAACCAGTAAGTAGGCTCCGCCTGAACATTAATTTTTTGCATTTTTACGTGTTTCAATGGGGTACCAATTCTCATAAATTAGAGCCAATCTAGCAAAACCGATGTCATATTCGGAATCAGCACCACAAAGTTACCCCAAAATCACTCTAATATGATTGGCAATAAAATGAGTGTTCACCAGTGTAATTAATATCACGGAACTTAATGTTTCATTGCATCATCTAAATTTTTGTTCTTGCGCTACTGCACAAACAAAATCTCGTACAGTTAAATCATAGCACCAAACGGCCACTAGCGGATTTACGGGGGGCGAGGGGGCGGCCGCCCCCTTTGGTCAATTTGGCGTCCCTTTTTGTCAATTTGCCACCCTTTTTGATCAATCTTGGCGCCCCTTCAAAATGCTTTAGTTTTTATGATATTTTTTTAATTTCTGAAAGCAAAACAGTACATACTTTTTTAAATTATAAAAATATCAACACCACCCTTGTAAATACCTGGCAATTTACCTTTCAACTTTATTTTTAGAAACTGTGTATAAAAATAATATTTCCCTTCGTATACTCAAGGGAGTAAGCATTTGTAGACACAAGGTTAATGTGCTTGTAAACCCTTTGTGTAGTATTCACATTCACGATCTTCCTCTCTCTAAATCAGCGGTTCTTAACCTTTTTCGTGTCATTTCCCCCTTCGACCAGTTCGCCCTACCCGATTTCCCCCTCCATTAGGATACGGAAAAAAGTAGCCTCGAAGACAAAATTTAATAACATTAGCACTTATAATGCACACTAATTATATGATCACCAAACAAAATTCTGCCGTAAATCCCCCCTGGATTCCTGAAATTGCCCTCCAGGTTAAGAAATGCTGCTCTAAATGACTGATTCGGGTAATACTTTGAACGGATGGGTTAGATAACTAACATCAATCAAATTAGTTCCAATATTTACTACCAGAAACCTGGTCTTTAACTACATTTTAGTAAACGCTAAAAATTTGCCTGCTGGTGCTTAAAGGGTTAACATATGTATTTTTAATTCCAATGTATGTAATTATATTTATATATAATTAAACATTATTTTGGCGCAATTTTTACATATGTAAAGGTCCGCCCCCTCCCTTTCGAAAATCCTAGATCCGCTACTGCAAACAGGCAGTTTTGAATTTGGCAGTTGTTTTGCAGTGACCGTGCTGTCGTTTTATCACGTCCTATCATCATTTGTGTATTTACATCTACTAAAGTTTTTTTCTTATGTGTATGTGTGTAAGTATGTGCAATTGTGCATGTATGCTAGTTAGTGTGTATCTATGTGTGACTGACAATGTGGAACAGCACTGGATGCCTTGCGATATATTTGTGACAACCGTTTCATTAACATTATGCCAAATATTTCCATTGTCCTGAGAACTTTACTAACTATACCCGTTACTGTAGCAAGTGGCGAACGCAATTTTTTTAACTTAAAATTAATTAAAACTTACTCGCGTTGAACGATGACACAAGAAAGGCTAGTTGACCTTTCCATTATTTCAAATGAAACTCCTATAGCATCATCGCTCGATTACTCAAGCTTAATGCTGATTTTGCCAGTCGTAAAGCAAGAAAAATAAACTTGTGATTGATAAAAGTTTTATTATTAGGTAGGTTCAATATCAGTTCTGCTTGTAGAGTGAATTAAAGTTTATTTTATTGTATTGTATTATTGTAGTGTAGTAGTTAGAGTTTAGTTGTAAATATACCACCGATGGAAACCGGACATACTGTAACTGGAAAAAAAGTAAATTGCTTTTGTATTGAAATAAAATGTCAAGTCATTTAAATGTTAAATCAGCTTTTACGTTAAAGTGAATTGTTTTTGTATTAAAATGAAACTTTTCACCTAACTATACCCTTTTTTATACGTTTCAATTTAAACTGTGGGCTGCCAAAAGTAAGTTTGCCCTGGGCCGCTAAATGTCTACGACCGGCCCTGGCTAAGAGTAAGTGTACCCATGTTGTAAAAGTGTAAACCTGTAGGATAGCTAGGTAAAATACGCTGCGTGCACTCAAGTTAGATATAAGCTATACTCGATAAGTTAGGTGTGATAGGGTAGAACAGTTGGTTTGACCAATCATTTACCAGAAAAAAATTGATGTACAAGTTACGTATTCAGAGAGTGACCTAAAAAATGAGCTGCAACTTGTGAATTAAACTATCATTTACTGAAAAATGCGCTACAGAATATGAATTGACTATTCAGTTACCTGAAAAATGTTATACAGAATATAAAATGCTTAGCCAAGGGTTAGAAACGGTTACGAAGTATGAAACGCCTAATTATGAACTAGAAAATTATTTGTTTCTTTCTACCATTGATTTGCATGTTGTACGTTCTTGTTATAATTTTATTAAATTGTTTAATTACCCGAAGACAAATTAAATTATCCTCTACATTCCATCAAAATGGTGATATGATGGTACTTTAATATTAAATAACTTTAATCTTTCACAATAAATTAAGAAATTTATGTCTGTTTGATTGAAAGTTGTGTGACTCTCATAGCTATTGATAGTTGATTGAATGCAAAATGTTTGTAATGAAAAAAAATGGGATGCAGACTATAAAATGATTATTCAGGTTTAGAAAACTGTGTTGCCTCTTGTGAATTGATAAAGCAGTTGTTAGAAACTGAGTTTGAGTATATGTGCTGAGTAATCACGAACAGGAAAACCTATTTACAAAATATGAAATAAGTAAATCATGAACCTAAATCTGTTTCAACATATGAAATAGGCAATCATGAAACAGCAAAATGAGTTGCTGAGTTTGAATTTCCCAGTCAATGTCCAGGCAAACTGTGTTGCAGACTATGAAATGTTCAAATACGAATCAAAACCTTTATTAGAGCACATGAAAAGTCCAATCATGAACCAAAATGCTGAGTTACAGATTATGAAAATGGTTTGTCAGAGATCCGCAAACTGAGTTACAGCATATTGTATGAACTATCAGAACCTGTAAATTGGGGATACAGAATATGGAATGAATAGCTAGTCGGAGGTCAGAAAACTGTGTTGTAGTATTGACTTACGACTTGTTCAAACAGTGGATAGAAAACCGAGTTTCACATACTAAAAAATTATAATAACCTTCAATAATTATATAACGTTCAAAAGTTTAAAGAAATTTCTCTGTAAACTGCAAAACTTAAACGTATGGCTTCAAAAAAAAAAATTCAGGCCCCACTCCCCTTTGGGGAGTCCAGAACCCTGGGGTTACGCCCCGTTTCCATAGTAACCCATCCTCCCAAAGGCCGCTCTCATTTTCCCTCTTCCACTTGAGGATGTCATCAGTGTAATACCCTACCCACAGCCACCAGAAAGCTGACTCGACCCATCTGCCACCATACTGCTTGGGGGAGTGAGAAATTCCTCTAAGACATTTGTGTCTTTATAATAAAAAGATTAAAAAATTATATTCTTTCTACAGGATAGCACTCTTTTTTACAGTAATGATTAACCTTTATTAATCGTTGGTGACATGAAAAGGAATTTAAACGACTTAAATTCTCACCATTTTGAAGAAACAGTTGAAAAGTGCGATTTTTCTTATATTTTTATACATCAATACAATCTATACGGATTTCACAGCGGATTGGTTCGCTTTTAAACTCTAAAACAAATAATATTCCAATAAGTTTGTTGTGTTTCCACAACCAAATTATACAATAATAAAATGGTAACAGTTTTCTTTTGCTTAATAACTGGTCAAATACAATATGTAATACACAACTCTGGATCAAAAAAATAAAATACTAATACCTTTAAGTTATACACCTTTATAAGGAATATAGAGTATATGTGACGTCATTATGATGAAAAGACACCTCTGTGTGCCAGTTTTGAAAAAAAAAGTTAAAATATAGCAAAACATTTATTAAACAGACTGATGTCTGCAAATGATAACTACAGAAGAATGCAAGAGGCTTGTCGGCTCGATGCAACGTCGATTGGAGACCGTAATGAAAGCTAAGGGTGGACCAACTAAATACTAAGACGCAGAGTTAAAAAACTTTGAGAAAGGTTTAATATATTGGCAGTACTCAATAAACAATGAATTTATTCTTTTTTTCCTTGTAACACTTGACAAAATATTCTAATATCTTGGTATGTCGCTATGCATTAACTTTTCACTATTTAAGAAAGAATTTGCTATATTTTATTTTATTTTTTCAAAACTGAAACACAGAGGTGTCTTTTTATCATAATGACGTCGCAGATACTCGATATTCCTCGTAAAAGTGTATAACTTAAAAGGTTTAAAGTACAGGGTGATTCAAAAGTCAGGTTACATAGGGAAATACTGTATTATGTAATGATACAGGGGAATAGTCACATCACATGTTCGATATGGCCACCGTTAAGGGCAATGCACTTGTGCAGCCAGCTAGGAATATCACATCAATGCGCTCCTCCTTCGATAACATCTCATAACTCATTTACCTGCAAAGAAACAGAAAAGCCCTATGTAACCTGACTTTTGAATCACCCTGTATTATCAAGGTCATGAGCGCTTTAGAGACGGTATTCTATTTTTTGGTCCGGAGTTGTATGAATATTACGAAATTTGTATAGTTTGTTCCTTACAGTTTACAATGAAGATACAAGCGTCCGTCAAGTGAAAATTTCAAGGCAAAAAAGTTCTTATACATTGAAGGAATTAACTCCACACACAACGTTTCAGGTAATATATGTATTCGTCGGTTATTCGTATTTTTTAATAATTTTATAAAGTGATGTTTAAAGTTTAGTGTTAAATATTGAAACATAAAATGCATCACGTAATGACGGTAAATAAAGTGACTGAAAATTTATGCCTTCTTGCCCCATTTTAGGATTTGAATGAGAGTCGGTTGGAGTCTGGGATGAATTCCTTCTCTACGGACATTTAAGGTTTCATGTTTACTATTAAATTGCTAGAAGTGAATTTAAGCTCTTGGAGACGGACAATGGCTGTTTAGTAAAAGGAAAAATATGCTATGCATGACCGTATCCTTGCATTTACCTTTTATATCCTTCAAGCCTAAAGTTTTGTGTAACGCTGTTGATTTATTTCTTACTCGTAGATCCAACTAGTGGCCGTGAATAATGTGGGCCAATCCCCACCCTCAGAGCCCTTAATTATCACCACAGAGGGTGAAGCCCCCTCCGGAGCCCCTCACAACGTAAGGGCGACCCCAATCTCGCCCAGAGAGGTTAACGTTCAGTGGTCCATCCCTGATGAGAGTTCGTGGCACGGAAAACTTCTTGGGTTTTACGTTGGATACAAGAAAAAGCGGTAATTTGTGAACATTTGTATTAGCATAACTTTGAGGTTGAGAAATTCATAATTTGGTAATAGATTTCATTGACACTCGACAAAGTCTCGTTCATAAATTAATTCTACGCAAGAGGTTTTTATACATAGTGTTTTTATATACATATTGTTACTCTTACTCCAATAATTATTTAATGCGAATGAGGTGTATGTAATAAAAATAATTATACATAACCCTATAAACAATTAAAATGCTGCAAAACGAACAGTTGAGATTTGAACAGTAATTACTTGGAAAGTAAATTCATTGATTAAACTGTACAAATTTTAACCTCATTAATCACTCGTATTTATACGAGTATGTGATGAAAAATATTTGTTTCTTCGTTCAGTGATGAAACGTTTGTCTTCGAACTTACCCCTTCTCAATCTGGCCAAAGTGGGTCATTGATCCTAGGAGGGTTACAGAAGTACACCCCATACGTGTTCGTTGTTAGGGCTTTTAATGCCCATGGCAGAGGCCCACTGTCTACGGAGGCCCACGCCACAACCCATGAAGATAGTAAGTACAATTATTTATACGTGTGTATTCGTAGCGTGCAACATACGCATACTGTACAAACTGATGATAATATGATAGCTTAGTAATCTAAAAAGTGAGAGTTCATATCCTAGTCAAGACTTTGGAACGCTTGGTTTAAATTCGAAAATGTGTTTTTTGAATCTTGGATCTTCTGTAGTAAAGGCACAGTTCGAGTTACAGCGTGTAAAGGTTTCATTCACAAGAACGTAGAAGGAAAAAGCCATGTGAATGGTTTAATCCTAGGTATGGCTGAAATCAGGCAGTCAGCAAGGAGCCTGCATAAGTATAGTATATCATCAACATTTCTTAGTTAACTCTTAAGATCTGGTTAGAACCACATCTTAGTCTAAATACACATTGTTTAAATTTTTATAAATTACTTTAAATAAAGTAAATTTTGTACAATTAATTTATTTTTTCTTTAATAACTTACTGAATGTCTCCTTTTTAGTACCTGAAGCTCCTCCAAGGGAAGTGACATGCGCCGCACTGACCTCATCAAGAATTGAAGTAATCTGGTCTGACCCAGCAGAAAAACTTTCAAACGGAGAAATAATCTCATATACCATTTCTTACATAGCTGTTGTGTCAGGCAAGTGTCAGCCATTTTGGTTTACTTATGTAGGGATATAAATATAATATTACATCCACTTCATTCTTAGTACATACAAATCAGGAAAGGATTTTTTTTTGTACATTACTTAATAGTTAAGTTTACTGGTAGTATGTAACTATCTTACATACACAGAGAAGAGACAAATATTGGACAACATACGAGGGCCACTCAATATATTTTGCTCACCTTTTTTTTTTTTCCAAGTTTCCTTGTAAGTCCCAGAAATTTTGTACACAAATAGTTACATACCTTTTTTACAAGTTTTTATTTTTCCACATAGTCACCATCCTTTTCTACGGCTTTCCTCCACCTCGAAATAAGGGCCTTTATTCCTTGCTGGTAAAAGTCCGCTGGGCTTCGCTGGAACCACCTCTTAACCTCCTCAACAACCTCATCGTCACTCTGAAACTTTCTTCCACGAATAGCATCCTTCATTGGCCCAAACAAATGGAAGTCTGAAGGTGCCAGATCCAGGCTGTATGGAGGGTGGGGTAACACAGTCAAGCGCATTTTTGTGATGGCCTCTCTTGTTTGCAAACTGTTGTGTGGTCTTGCGTTATCGTGCGAAAGAAGGACGTCTTCCAGTTTTCTTTCCGGTCGAACTCTCTTTATACGTCTCTGGAGTCTCTGTTGGGTAGCAATATATGCCTCTGAGTTGATTGTTTGTCTTTTCTTCATAATGTTCACCAGAATCACCCCTTTCATGTCCCAGAAAATGGTGGCCATAACCTTTCTTGCAGAGAGAGCCATTTTTAATTTTTCTTGCGTGGGGAGTCTGCGTGATGCCACTCCATGGATTGGCGTTTTGTTTCAGGTTCAAAGTGGTGTACCTAAGTCTCATCCCCAGTCACAATTCGTGAAAGGAAGTCATCCCCTTCTGTCTCGTATCGAACCAACGACTCAAAAGCAATTTCTTTTCTTTGGGCTTTGTGATCTTCAGTCAGTTCTATCGTATTCACACTTCCTTCACTAATTCCTAGCTCCAGTGATAGCTCTTTGTATGTGACGCACCGATTTGATCGAATGATGCTGTTAGCACGTTGCACAGTGTGAGATGTCACAGCCAATGCCGCGCGACCGCTGCGTGGCTCATCATCGAGGCTGGCTCCCCTCTCTACGATGATCTCGCACGTTTAGACCAGCGTTCAACTGTGCTTCGATCAACAACAGCATCTCCGTAAACGTTTTGTAGACGTTTGTGAATATTTCCAACTGTTTCCTTCTCTGCGGTTAAGAACTCGATAACAACTCTCTGTTTATGACGCACATCACTGTCAGACACCATTTTCGAAACTGCGTTAACCATCGGTTTTATACAAGGACGTTTAAAAGCGGTTTTACACAAGGAGGGGAGGTTCAAACTGGAAAAATCCGATTATGTGAAGCGCAGAAAGTTCAAACTTACGGCCCAAAAGACATTTCAGCCCCATGGCCTATTATTTAGCTAAGAAAAAAGGGTGGGGAAAAATATATTGAGTGCTCCGAGTACATGTTAATCACCATTACCCAAATAAGCATGTCTCCAAACAAAAGAATTTCTCCGAAAGCCTTCGTTCACAGAATGTTTGGATCCGTTTTTATCATTATAATTTAATATTTTGATTATTTTCAAATTTATACTATCCGACCAGTACATTAAGAAAAAATATGTAAAAGGCGCTACCTTGCTGAAGACATTTAAAATGCCTTTAGCAAGGTAACGCCTTTTATTGGGTTTATTAACAAGGAATAAATTCTTCAGGTTCATTTGTCGCCGAAATGCAAGTAATCTCGGAGAAGAGAATAACTTTGAGAAATCTTATTCCATTTACAAACTATTCCGTTTCGGTGGCTGCATCTACTAGGGCTGGTTCGGGGGTGCCTTCAGAACCAGTCATTTGCACGACGGAAGAAGAGGGTAAGGGATGACTAAGATTAGAAACTAACCAACAAATATCCCTGTTATAAAAATGGATTTCCATGCAGTAAATTTATTCTTGGGCATAAGTTTTATTTCTTCAAAAGGGATAGAAACTTATAGCTCTGCTAGGCCTCAGCCAGCATCCCCTATTTCTACGTTAAATACCGCTACTTTTGCCTGTGATTCTTCTGTAATGAGCTTCAGTAAAATTTTCTTGATGCTCCAATAACCAGCTGCAGAGGATGGCAGCATAAGTACCATCCCTTCCAAATGTGCAAAGGAATTTATCGATGGATTTTTAGATAATGGATGAAGTTTAGATTGGTCATTGGGTTATAATGGAAATAGGATTTGCTTAGAAAATTAGACAATGAAATAAATAGCGATATTCATTAAACTTTAATGCAAGCAGAGACATCTGGTTAAATATGATATTTATTAATTTTAGTTCCAGAAGCACCATCGTCGATTAAGGTTGTTGTTAGTGGCCCTACAAGCGTTGTGGTTGCCTGGTCACCCCCAGAACACGTTCACGGTCTTTTGACCAAGTACACACTCTTCTTTCACCCTGAAAGAGAAAGGAAGCCGAAGAGAAGAACAATTCCACCCCGGGTTAGTTAGTCTTCTTAATCCTTTAACACCGGGTATGGATGTGATCGATAACCCCACTGTGCGCAAAAAAACGAAAAAAAACTTCAAAATAATTTTGGAGTGATTTTATGAGTCATTTCAAACAAAGGCGGAAAAGTAAAGCATCCATAGATGTTGACCGTGGTTTTTGGAAAAACCTAAAACATCAATTGATGTTGACAGGCGTTCTCTAAGAGAACATCAGTAGATCAGTAGATGTCGACCGGCGTTTAAGGGTTAAAGAATAAATCATTGGTTCACCTTTTGGTCAGCAGTTGTTAACTAAACCAGAACTAACTATTTAGTGCGTACGGTATGCAGTGTAATAATTTGAAATGTGGCGAGTCACTAGTTTAAATTTTGTCCCTTTCGTAATTATTATCTTTAAGTAGTGATTAAAATATTCCTTTCGCCAACTCTAACAGCGACACTTTAAAGTTATCCAAAGTAAATTCTGAATAATCTTTACCACCTGAAAAATTATTCCATTTAATTAATGTCGAAGACTTCATAATTCTGTATTTTCCTTATAGACGAAATGGTTCGAAGTCACTGGATTATCCGAAGGGCGTGAAGTTCATCTTTGGATGACTGCCTCAACGAGAGTGGGAGAAGGCATTCCTACCAGGAGAGTTACAGCTGTGCCCACCAAAGCAGGTAAATGGAACGGTTGGTTGTTCCGTTTTATCCTTCGTCCAAGTGAAGTAGTGAGACCGGCAATAACGTCAACCGGGAAAAATAAGTCCCCTCTTTGAAGGGAGAACTGCGTTGAACCACATATATTACTGCAGAGGCTTCGTCACCACACCCCTATCCCTATTTCTCAAACTGGCTGGAGACAGTTCATGGTTGGGTTAGGTAAAAGAAATCTTCCAATCTGAGACACGAGAGTCATTGAGAAAGTTAACTTTTTTTCAATTGCAAAAAAGTGCTTTTTTAACAAATTAGTGACTATATATATATATATATATATATATATATATATATATATATATATATAATGGGATGACGCTTCTCTACATTAAAGAGAACGAAAATCTTTATTTATATATATATATATATATATATATATATATATATATATATATATACATATATATATATAATATATATATATATATATATATATATATATATATTATATATATATATATAATATATATATATATATATATATATATATAAAGGTCTTCGTTCTCCTTAATCTAGAGAAGCGTCTATCTACTTCCCAAGTTCTCAGAGATTCTTATCATCTCTTGCTTACGAAACTTTAGATCGGTTTTTAGTCAATTGTTGTCAAAGAAAGAACAAGTGGTAATTTATCAACCAGGTCTAGCTAATCACTGTGTCAATGCACAATTCAGATAATGGATATCAACCTTATGATTTTGACTTCGTAGGAGACCCACAGTTTAACATGAAATTCGAACCACGTGTTGCTACATCATATGAACGCAGAGAAGTTACCCATCCAACCATAATCAGGACTTATCGTCGTTTAACTTTGCTGCTGTTAAAGGTAACATGTAATGGTATGCCCACTGATGTAACCCACAATTAGAATAAAGTGCCCAACGTGGATATGTTTATGTTTACTAAGTACTGCCAATATATTAAACTTTTATCAAAGACTTCTTAACTCTGCGTCTTAGTATTTAATTGGTTCACCCTTAGCCAAGTTAGCCAGGCTATGTTGAAAAATAAATGTTCGTTTCCATGCAGCTGTTCTGCAGACTCCAGCACGAAGTATTCTAAGATTTCTTGATAAACGTGACTATTGACAGTTCGCCTTACAAATGCAAGTGACCTTACACCGTTTGCATTCATGCAACCCCACACTAACACACTCGTTGTAAATTTCACCGATGGATTTAGGCAGCTTTCATGATATATTTCAGACTTTTTTCGCCAAACTCGCGAACCCTGTCACCAAATGCACAAAATTTTGATTCGTCTGAAAAAAAATCACTTTTTGCCACTCGTTTGCACTCCATGCGACTCTTTCTTTGCACCACGATAGTCGTCTTCTCTTTTGCTTCGCATTTAACATAGCCTTAATTTTCGGTTTTCGTGACGGAAATCCCATTTCATAAAGGCAGCGAGTATGTTAGCGTGGTGTTGCATGAATGCAAATGGTGTAAGGTCATTTGCATTTGTAAACAGAACTGTGAATAGTCACGTTTATTGTGAAATTTTAGAATACTTCAAGCTGGAGTATGCGGAACAGCTGTATGGAGACGGACCATTTATTTTCCAACATGACCTGACTCCAGCTCATCTGTTCGTTCAACATCGTAGTTTGATGCTCATGAAACTGAAGTACCACCATGGACAACTAATTCTCCTTTCTCAATCCGATAGAAATTTTTTGGAATATTGCTGAGTAGAAGGTCCAAAAGCATAAACCAGGAACACTTGGTGAACTGAAGAGGTGTTTGATGACGACCTGGCAATCGATGACTGCAGAAGAATATTGACTCGATGCTACGTCGATTGGAGGCCGTAATGAGGGTTAAGGGTGGACCAACTAAATACTAAGACGCAGAGTTAAAAAGTCTTTGATAAAGGCTTAATATACTGGCAGTACTCAATAAACATAATGAATGTATTATATTTTTTTTGTAACACCTGACAAAATATGTAAATATCTTGGTATGTTGCTATGCATTAACTTTTCACTATTTAATGATGTTTCTGCTATATTTTATTTTTTTCAAAACTGGCACACAGAGGTGTCTTTCTCTCATAATGACGTCACAGATACTCGATATTCCTCATAAATGTGTGTAACCTAAAGGTATTATCAAGATCATGAGCGCATTTGAGACAGTATTCTGTTTTTTTTGGTCGGGAATTGTATAATCAGAAATTGACATCAAGGAAAGGATCTACATATATTCTAAATATTCTAAAAAATATTATCCCTATCCCGTACACCTTCAGCAAAATTTTTTATAAATTTCTAATATAAAGCAACAATGAAAAATTGGCATGTTAGAGAATCTACCGCTACTTCTAGAAGAGTTAAAAAATTAACTAATTTAATAACAAGAACCTCCCCAAATGGACCGAAAGGTCTTTCAGGCTTCCTCTTATCCTTGAAACACACACACACATACTCTCTCTCTCTCTCTCTCTCTCTCTCTCTCTCTCTCTCTCTCTCTCTCTCTCTCTCTCCAGTATGTTTTTCGATAGTTGTGTGAAAGTGTTGTGACTAAGTATGATTTAACAAAATTTGTTAGATAAGTATAATTATATTTATTTACTTTATTATTGAGGCTAGGCCAAGCATTATTGCTTATTAGTTGGACTTAATTTATTTCCTTTTCCGGTTTCTTAATTACAATTAACGAACATAATTCCGCATTGCTTACTAACGGTCGCTACAGGTTCTACTTTTCGCACTAGTTACATCGGTGAAATTCTATTAGTCGGCTGAGTTTCTCTGTTAAAGTTAACGTGACATAATTTTGCATTGGTTTTAACGGTCGCTACAAATTCCTTTTTCCTACGAGTTAAATAGTAAAATTTGTATATTCGGGTCCATTTCCGTTTCCGGTCTATAACACGTGCTCTCGCGGGTTCATTTCTTGCATTCACCATTTCCCTCACAATCCATTGTATTATTAAAATAACATATTATATTATTTAAAGTAACATCATTCTGCGTTGTTATAAACGGCTGCCTACAGGTTCCATTCAGTTCTGTATTCAATTCCGTTTCCGGTCTGTAACAAGTGCTTTTCGCTTGTGCGCGTTTATTTCTGCATTCACCAGCTCTTCTTCACTATCCATTATATTAATTAGAATAACATATTGCATTATTTAAATTAATATCATTCTGCATTGCTATTAACGGTTGTCTACAGGTTTCACTCAATTTTGTATTCATTTCCGTTTCCGGTCTGTAACACGTGCCACTCGCTTGCGCGTGTTTATTTCTGTATTTCTGCATTCACCATTTCTCCCTCACTAACCATTATATTAATTAGAGTAGCATTGTATTATCTGAATTAACATCACTCTGCATCGTTATTAACGGCTGCCCACAGGTTCCATTCAGTTCTGTATTCAACTCCGTTTCCGGTCTGTACTGTAACACGTGTGTATTTCTGCATTAATCCGTTGTATTAATTAAAGTAACATATTATATTATTTTAAAGTAATGTATCGTATTATTCAAAGTAACGTATCGTATTATTCAAAGTAACGTATCGTATTATTCAAAGTAACATATTGTATTATTCAAAGTAACATATTGTATTATTCAAAGTAACATATTTTATGATTCAAAGTGACATATTGTATTATTTAAAGTAACGTATCGTAAAAAAAAAAACAGACAAAATATGGCAGGGCCAGCTAAACTGAAAGGTGAATGCTTTAAATGTAAAGTTCATCATCGGTGTGTCGACTTCCCCGAAGTTAATTTCAGCAACATTACATCACTGAGTATATGTTTGTTCTGTAAACTTAGAGAAAACCACAAAAAAGAAGTTAAAGCGCTATAGTCCAGGCAATTTGTAGTTAGACCTGAGCAAACTTGCTTCAGAAGCTTTCTAAACTGTTTCCAGCTCAAGAACCATTGCCGAATAACATATCCAAAATCCGACAAAATTGGACCCCGGGAACACCCCCAAAAATGAAATTCAAAATGGCGGACTGGATGTTTCCTACGAAAAAAAAATATATATATAATTTACGCTTTTATTTATAGAGATACATTTGATGCTTTTTCTTTCAGTTGTAATGTTTTAAATAATTCAACAATATACAACACAACCAGTTATTACGCAAATATAATGTTATATAGCTTTTTACAGATTTTTATAATCAATAATACAACAATTATTTTTTTCCCAGTTTCAAGTTATGTTCATTACAGAAGAAGTGATACCTGGTCACAAACATACAGAAATTAATCCTCTTCATCACTATCATCGGATAGATTACCGGTACTTGGGTTGTTATCGCAACCACTGATTTGGCACTCGCCACAAGCGGCTGAACAGGGCATTCCATTACGCTTGCATCCACATCTTGAAGTAGCACATTTCGTCTTGCAGGAGCAGCGGATCATGTTGAGTAGATAATTTGGAGCTGGTGGCTTGTCGCAGGCTGTAGGGTAGTAGGAATTATTCTTTACATACCAACCCCACTGTTCTGCATCGATCTTCTCTTCTGTAGACTTCCAGATTAGTATTTGAAAGTATGTGCGAAAGCTGTGGTACTTTGTGGACGCATCGGTAGGTGGCAAACGTTCGGGTGTAACAAAAGATTTAGCTGTAGCTACCTTTTCAACTAACATTCGATGACGTAGTGCGTTAGTGGATTCAAGTGTTTTGCAGCCATACAACAGAAGCATTGCCTTTCTTCCAGCGGCTTCAATGTCAGAGTGTTGGCAACAATCAGAACAGAATGTATTTGCAACTGAACGGAGTTCAGCCACCTTCATCAGTGTGTCGAATGCTTTGGCTTTACCGATCGAAAAAATTCTGGATGTGCTATCACAGCCCGTGAAAGCATGCACAAACAGGAGATACTTACAGATGCCATTGCCTAACGATGATTGAATGCTGAGAATATCATACACAGGATTAGGAGATGGTCCCCGTCTTATATCGCTGCGATAGTACAACTTGAAACCACTGTCCTTGGCATGGTACAGAAGGAGAATCAGCAAGTCGGTGTCTTCCCCTATTACTGCTGTAGTTGCATTTTCTGATGAGGAAACTGCTGCACGAACGATGTCCACATCAGCATCCCCATCTGCGTTGTGAACAGTACACCCGTGCTTCTTCAACATCTCACCTACGAGGGAAATAAATGCTTGCTTGTTGTTTTCATTAGCCAAGAAGTGTTCCTTCTGGCCAACAAACTTCATTCTTGGACTGAGATTCACATTTCTGCTTGTCTTGGTGCTGCGTCTTCTGTGGGTCATGTCCTTGATCGTAGGAGAGCTGCTGTAGCCATCAAAAACAATGATTGCTTTTCCATATGTTTTCAGAGTGAAATCGGCATATGAGTTGGCGATGCTGTCATATGTTTCATCTTGACGCCAGGAAACACGATGTAGTAGAGATCCACCATCCAATACGTACTGGTCTGTGCACTGAATTTCTTGAACTTCTTCCATGCGTAAAGTGTCAGTGTATTTGATTATTGCATGAGCTAGCTGAGACTTATCGGGTTTCCTCAAGATACTTCGTGATTCGAACAATGCAGGAGGATATGCACACAGTTCGTAACACATGACATCTTCAAGATTCATGTCTCCGCCAGTGGCAACAGTCATCATTCTCTGAAACAGTAGTGCAGGATCTACTTCTATATCTGAAGCATCAGTGATCACAACGGCAGAAGCAGATCCTAGTGTTTTCACTTTGTCAGATCTTTTGGCAGAATATGTAAAGGCTTGTTTCCCAATCATTTTTACGACAATGTTCGTACCGATTGAATGCAATTGATGAACGTTAACTCCAGGATCAGCAGTTAGCCCTGTTACAATGTTGCAGAGACCCGAGGTAGAATGGAATGGGGATAAGGATTCCAGACGTTCAAGTACTTTCTTCATGTCATTACTGTCCCTGATTTGTCTACTTCCCCTCATTTCCTTGTGCTGTTCACTACTTTCCAACAAAACTCTGGTGTATTCCTGCATTGCTAAGTTATAAGTGGAACACAGAGGCATAGAAAAGAGCCACGTTGTCCTTTGGATGTCTGTAAATCCACTTCCGCGTGTCAGTCCGCCTCTGCTTTTCAGGGAACGCATTAGTACTTGTTCTATCACCAGGTCTGTGCCGAGTCCGGCCCATAATCTGTCGCTTCTTCTTACCACAAACTTACCTTCCTGGAACATTTTGTTAACGGCTGGATTTTCAGAAGGCAAACTTAACATTTTCTGCAGGTACAGGTATATCGATTTCAGGTAATTGTGATGTCCGGCTGCTGCAATTATGGGGATGGTCTCCAACATAGCCGGTTCTGTCTGCTGTTATCAAGGAACGTGCAATGTTGATCATTCGCTGATATTCCAACCAGAGTTGACTTGTTTGCGAAGTAGATTGTAGGTCAGTTTTCTTCGCATCCAAAGTGGTAGCAATCTGAGACAATGCATTCGAAGATTCCACATCCTCAACTGATTGTTTGGCGGTCATAACATCGTCGAGCAGGTTACAAGCTTCCTTATGGAGGTCATGAGGAGTTCCATCTTCATTACGAGGGAAAACGTCTGCGACTAGTAAGGTACTAAGAGCTGCATCTACTATCATATGACCACGTATCGCTCTTGAAACAGCTTTTCCAGACATCATGTGTTGCACGGCATTTGGTCCGTATATTTCTTGAAGTACTTCAGACAATCCTGAACCATTCATAAGAGTACCGACTGCTCCCAAAAGATTCATCAGAGTGTGAAATGATCCCAGCATTAAAACAATGTCCTGCAGGTCTCTCTGTTCATTGATGATTTGGGAAGCTTTCCAGAACAAAGGCTGATCAAAGGTAATAATGCATGGGACTTTTTGATCGCGTGCTATCTTGCTCAAATATAATGTCGAAAATATGCAGGTCATGTCAGTTGGCGACATATCTATGATGGGAAGGAACGTGATCGACGCCACACCTGGATGTGAGACACTTGATCCACCGTGAATTGCCTGCATTGTTCCGGACCAACTTGGACCTGATCTTTCTGCTGAAGATATCTGCCAGAGAAGACTAAGTCGACTTATGGTGGCAGTGGGTACTGGAAGTTCGCGGAATGAGATGTCCCTCAACATGCTTCTCGCGTGTCTATATTCCCTAATGTCAACGGTTGCAATCTTCTTAATGTCATTGTCACCAACATTACGCCTGTGAATAGAAGGGTGGATCTTGATCTTCGGAGTTATTGCGGCAATCATACCCATTCCATGAAAGGTATTCTTCCCATCCAAAGTGCAGACATCATGATCGACGTTATCTGCTGCTAGAAGGACTGCAGTGTTTTCATCAACAGTAAAAGAGCCAGACCCACTTGCCAGCGCCGCGTTTCTTTCGAATCTTGTTACTTCTGCATACGACGAACAGTAACCCAGCTGATGGAGAACGTCAATAAGGTACCTTGACCTAAAGTTGTGTGTAGCTGAACCGACAAACCGATCTGTAGTGGACATAGTAATCCTCTAGGACGGGTTGCTTGCATAATGCTCTGCCCAATTGCACCTATTTTTCTTGAAGCATCCTGTCCCGCAAATGCTTTTGATAATAGCAATTTCAGACTGTTGGGAATGTAATCAAGAGCACTTTCTGCAGTGATGTCATTTGGAGATGGATACACATCTTTTCTAGGCGAGTCGACAGACTTGATATCACTTCTGATTATTTTTGCAGCAGCTTCTACTAGGTAAATCTTCTGTAGCTCTGTATCTATATCACATTCTTTCGACTTTTTGTGATAATCTATAAGAATTTCATTAGCTGTCTCTCGTAGTGTTACTACATCTGCCTTCCCACTTTCACCTGATATTATGATCTTGTCTCCGTAACGTTCTAAAAGCTTTCTCTTCATGTGCCTGCGTTCGTAGACAGAGCTCTGACTTCCTTGAAGATATTCCTCCATTTTGGAAATTAGGTCTCCAATCAACAGTTGTTCTTCATCATTCTCTTCCAGGTAAACACAGGTCTGAAGGAATGCTTGGTGTTGCTCTTCATTAGTTGGTCTCCCTTTCTTCGAATCATGATCGTCGGAGGAGTATGCGCGAGGAATGTTTTTCCACTTCGAAAATTTACGCTGCAGGTGTGATGGTAGACACAATCTGCAGCAGGAAGATCACGAAGATAATACTCCAGACGGCCTTTACATTAAACGACCATTCATCGCAGCGGCTTTCACAGCACCTTTTTATGGTTTCGGAGAACTCTGTAGTTCTTATTTGACATGCTCTGATTTTGGTTTGTGTTTGGAAAAAAAGTCCACAAAGGTATCACAAAACAAACAGTGAGTAGCACTGGAAAATGCGTATTCATGAAAACGAGCACTTTTCCTTGGTATTGCCTCGGCTGCGGTCTGTCGCTTCTTTATTTCAATGGTCTTTTTATCCGTAAACCTTTTCCTACATACAACGTGAACACTTATTCCAGCTGTTGCAACAACATCGCTTCCACGGCTGCGGCTGGATGCATTTATACCATCTGCTCCTTTTTGCGAGATGTGAACCACTTCCTGTCCGCTGTCCAATTTCTCCTTACAAATCACGCACAATTCTTCAGGGGTCTGCATTCTTGAAGGCGGACGCACACCGAGTCAGCCGTACACCGAGTCAGTCTGAAACAGAAAACACAAATTAATAAACTGTGTTGCAGTATTTAAAAGGAGTACATAATAACAGTTTTAAAGAAAATGACAAGCACAAATACGCAGATTTGATAGTGGGTAGTAGGAATTAAAGAGTTGTATATAATATAAGTTTATAAAGATGTAGCAATGTCCATTCTCACATACACTCCAGACAGTATATTTTATTTACATTACGTGACGTCATAGTTTAATACTAGCCGCCTAATACAATTTTAGTGTCATATAGGTTAATTTAGAAACGAAAATGTGTTTTAAAACATTTTACTGATCAAGAAAAACGTCATAACTCTCTCTACAAAGCGAAATTAAAATTTATTGTATTTCGTAGGAAACTGCCAGTCCGCCATTTTGAATTTCATTTTTGGGGGTGTTCCCGGGGTCCAATTTTGTCGGATTTTGGATATGTTATTCTGCAATGGTTCCTGAGCTGGAAACAGTTTAGAAAGCTTCTGAAGCAATTTTTCCCAGGTTGAAGCTATTTTTGCTCTAGATTGCCTGGACTACTAAAGAAATTAGTAAATAAGCTTGAAGCTCGGGTCGTAGCACTGGAAATCCAACCCAGTGGACAAGACCAGAGCGAAAACGCATCAGTAGATATAAACTCTAAGGTTAAACATCTAGAACAAAGCGTGGCCCGCTTGGAAAATACAGTGAATATTCCGGAAAGTAGGACGAAGAAACAAGAATTCCAAGTGGTCAAAAATGAAAGACCTTCCAAACCAAAACATAAGGATTCAGAACCCATTACCGTAAAAAGTAAGTTTCAGTTACTTGCTGACGAAGAGGAGGAATCCTTTTTAATTGGGAATTCTCTGGTCAGGAATCAAGGGGACTTTTTCGGAGCAAGACGCATGACCAAGAGAAAACTCCGATGTTTCCCAGGTGCCACGAGTCAGATAATAAATAGACCATTGTAAAAGAGTTCAAGATCCTAACCGACAAGGTTAGAGAAAAGACAGATATGGGAATAGTTGTAGGGATTCTCCCACGAATACGTGCTAGTGACTGTGCCTAAGTAAAGCCATAAGAGAGTTAAACGCATGTGTGAGGAAAAAGGCCTGAAGTTTGTTGATTTTTGGCCTACATTGTTCGGAAATGGGGAATACTTTGGCTCGGACGGGATACACTAATCAGAAGGGGAAAAAGAAGTTTGGTGATTTACTGAACATAAATTTGTATAATCTTTTTAAACTAGGACCCCCCAAACCACCAATTGATCCTGCTCCTCCAACCGTTAAACCTACTCCCCCAGCAGTCGGTTCTCCTCCCCTAGCAGTTAGTCCTCCTCCCACAGCAGTTAGTCCTCCTCCAACAGTAGTGTATCCTACTCCCCCAGTAGTTGATTCAACTGCTTCGGGAAACGACTCAGGCCAGTTAGGAAAAACACCAACTTAAAATCTCTCAAAACTGTGCTCTTCAATGCTAGGTCAATTATAAACAAACTAGTGGAATTTATAGCGTTAGTTAAAACTGAGAACTTTGATATCATAGGAATAACAGAATCCTGGATTCATTCTGAATCAAGGGATTTTGTAGAAGAATTTGAAATGTTACCTTACAAAATGTTTCACAAAGATAGGAACGGAAGGGAAAGCGGCGGTGTACTTTTGTATGCTCGTGACTTCCTGCACCCGGTAAACAGTAATATCGTATCTGTTCATGAAATGTTGGGAATTGATCTAAACCTAAATAATAAAGGAGTGCATCTACTTCTAGAGATAAGCGACCTCACTACCCCGTTGATAAGCATATAAACTTGTATAACCAATTAAGTAGAATAGTGAATAATAAGATCAGTGTGATTTTTGGTGATTTTAATTGTGGTAATATAAATTGGGGGCTCAAGACTGCTGGAATTTGCGGATGATAATTTATTAAGCCAATGGGTTGACGGTCCTACAAGGGGTAATAATAAACTAGACCTCATATTCACGAACGAAGATGACCTAGTCTCTAACTTGACTATTAGTGAAAATTTGAGTAACAGCGATCATAATTTGATTAGGTTTGACCTCGGAGTTCCAGTTAATACACGCGAAAAGACTCTTGAAAGACTGAATTTCTCGAGAGCAAATTTTGAAAGCTTCCGAAATAGTTTAGACACACTTGAAGTTCTAATAAGTGAGGATGTCATTGTCACTTGAAGCTCATATAGGGATCAATTTAGTATATTGCAGAACACTTTTACACCCACTAAAATAGTTTCCTTGTCAACAAAGTCGCCGAAATGGTTTAACAACGAAATTAGCAATGCAATTCTATTACGGAAACAAATAGAGCCTACAAACTACTTAAGTCATATTTCAACCAGACTACTTCAGAAAACTATATAAACCTATGTAGAAGGGTTAAGTCCTTAATTAGCTCAGCCAAACGTGATGAAGAAGCTAGAGTTGCCTCACTCTGTAAAGAGTTTTTTGCCCATGTTAACAGCAGAAAGCCAATTAAAAATTCTGTAGGTCCCCTAAAAGATAGAAATGGCGTACTGAAATTTAGTGATAAAGATATACCTAATACGTTAAACGAGTTCTTCGTTATAGTCTTCATGGAGGAAGACTCAATTGAAGTGCCAAATCCTCGGATTACGTACAAACCATAAATTTTACGAGAGATGAGGAACAGCAATTAATTGACAAGATGAATAAATACAAATCACCTTGTCCCCACTTATTTCTTCCAAGGGTATTAAAAGAGGTTAGCCACAATGTTGTTGATGACTTAGTAACCATATTCAAACAATCACTCGAGTTAGGGAAAGTTCCAACCGACTGGAAGTTAGCAAATGTAACACCAATCTTTAAAAAGGGTGATAAGGAAAATCTTTTAATTACCGCCCGATCAGTTTAACATCAATTGTCGGCAAACTATTGGAATCCATCATTACAGAACGTATTGTGTATCACCTTGAATCTAACAATCTAATTTTTCATTCTCAATATGGATTTAGCTGACATAGATCCTGTCTGACAAACCTGTTTGAGTTTTTCCATAATATGCATACACTATACGATGCAAGTAGGGCAATAGATATGGTGTATCTGCACTTTCAAAAAGTCTTTGACAAAGTCCCTCACGCCAGATTGATGGCTAAAATCAGAGGACTAGGAATCACCGGGCTCGTTTCCAACTGGATTGACGATTGGTTAAAAGATAGAAAGCAGAGTGTGGTAATAAATGGAATGACTTCGGAGTGGGCGCCCGTCACCAGTAGTCTTCCACAGGGTTCCGTTCTGGGTCCTTTACTTTTTATTATCTATATTAACGATATAGACGTCGGGTTCCTAAGTACAATCTCCAAATTTGCAGACGATACGAAATTGGGAAGTAGTGTAGGTACTGAGGAGGGCATAAGAACGCTTCAAAATGATCTTAACAGGTTGGGCGAATGGTCAGCTACTTGGCAGATGCCATTCAATTTGGACAACTGTAAGGTAATGCACAGAGGTTCTAAAAACCCGAAGACCGCTTACACTCTCTTGGGAAAGAACTTGACTGAGACCGATCCAGAGAAAGACTTACGAGTCTATATCAGCAATGATCTGAAACCGTCGAAGCACTGTGCAGAAGTCGAAAAGGGGGCCTTAATAATATTAGGTTATATTAAAAGACAGTTCCAGTTTCGGAACAAGGAGACTGTAATGTCTCTTTATAATTCACTAGTCAGACCTCAACTGGAATACTGTGCGCAGTTTTGGTCTTCGTCCCTTAGGAAGGATATAGAAAGGTTAGAAATGGTACAAGCAAGGGCTACAAAATTGATCCCTTCAATGAGAATGCAAAACTACCAACGGAGATTGGAGCGCCTAAATCTGTTTACCTTAGAGACGAGGAGGTTGCGCGGTCAGCTTATTCAAGTCTTCAAGATGCTCAATGAAATAGGCAGGGTAGACTACAGGAACTTGTTCTCACTTAATGCCAATCCAACAAGAAATAATGGGTTTAAACTGGAACTAAAGACATTTAGGACCTCTGTCTGCAGGAATTTCTTTTCCTATAAAATAGTTAATATCTGGAACCAACTTCCCTCAGAGGTTGTTTCCAGCCAAAGTGTAAATGTGTTTAAAAATAGGCTAGACAAAGTACTGAATACTCTCATGGTTTAAGACTAAAACATAATGTAACTCTGCAGGAGTTCGCTTGCGCGGTGTCTCTGTGGGCATGCGTAATTATAGTGCTAGCTTATATATTCTCCACTTTCGTGTAAAATTTCCTTGGCTACTTTTCCAGGGTCAAGGTATTTTCTTCAACCTTTTTCCGTACTTGCCTCTGGCAGGGAGGGAGCGAGGGTGGGGAGAGAACGTTATACTTTTCTATCCAGTTTTCTACTACTGCAAGAATAGTTGAAAGAAAAATAAATTTGTTTCATAACAGGAGCCTCCCAGAGTGGACCGGAAGGTCTTTGAGGCTTCCTCTCGTCCTTGTAACTCTTGTAACTCTCTCTCTCTCTCTCTCTCTCTCTCTCTCTCTCTCTCTCTCTCTCTCTCTCTCTCTAAAAAAACTTGGTGTTTAGAAATTCGATAAATGTTTTGACAGTTTTTTAATTAAGTGTTCACATGCAGTTCCGTTTGTTATAGTGCCTGCTGGAATCCATATGGTTAGCAATAAAATAGGAGTGGCAAGGGGTACGGATGTTTTGTTTCCATGTCCACATACTGGGTATCCGCAACCTAAACTGTCATGGTGGATCAACGGAAAAGATTTTTCCACTGAGCATTCGAAGACTAAACCGTAAGATAATAAACTGTTTTACAATGCTTCCTCTTTGATATATTTTGTTCTTATTGTTATTGGGTCATCTTTGTGCAATTGTAATTCTTATAATGTTTATTCTTTTCGGTTAGTAACTTTAAAAGGAGATGGAAAATGCAGTCCGATGGCAGTTTTTTATACGTGATTTGAAAAGAGAAGATTCTGGCAACTTTACGTGTCATGTGACGAATTATCATGGATCTGATGATGTCACACATACTCTTGAAGTATTAGGTAAGATACTACAAGACGTTTTGGCAGGCGAGTAAATTTCACACCTAACCTAACCAAACCTGACGATGTTTGGGCATTTGGTAAATATTCAGTTTCGGAGCCAGCAGTTTTTTGCCAAAATCCAAATTTGTTGAATTTGTTGACAGGATTCTGACTGGCTGAAAGTTGAAAACATCATGAGCTTTCGACCAATCATGGCAAATTATGTTGATGACGTTATCAATTTTCGGACAATCAGGATCCATGTAACAAATTTTGACTATATATATATATATATATATATATATATATATATATATATGCGCCTCGGTGGTGTAGTGGTTAGCGTCTCTGACTACGAATCCATCGGCCCCGGGATCGAGATCCGGTGACGGCAGCCGGCGTGCAACAAACCCAGCTGTTCATCCTTCCACACGATAAAAGAAAGTGGTTGGTAGATAAATGGGTATCCTGGGTGGCCTAGTGGTTAAGACGCGGGGCTGCTGGTGGGACGTGGTTCGGATTCCACGTTAAATTGTCGGTCTAAGGTGGAGTGAAAAGCTTGACCTTCGTCACAATAAGCAATTCAGGCGGAAGCTAACAAAGGTTATATATATATATATATATATATAAGCACACCGGACAAAAAATTAGTCACCCCTCTCAGAATGTACCTAATAACGTGTGACGGCGCCTCTGGCCTTGATAACCGCACGAATCCGGCGAGTTTAGTATGCGGAGATACGCCTGCTGGTTCAAATTCATCGTCACTGGAACGAGAGGGCCCATTTCGTGGTACGAAAAACATCCCCAGAACATCACGGAACCACCTCCAGCCTGAACAACACCTTCGACACATTCAGGATTAAAGGCTTCATTGGACCTGCGATGTACTCGTCGCCTCCCATCATTGGAGAACAAACAAAAACGGGACTCATCGGACCAAATTACACGTTTCCAATCTGCCGCAGTCCAGTTTTTGTGCCTCTGAGCCCATTTATAACGTGCCAATTTGTGACTTGCTGTTAACAGCGGCCTCTTCCGTGGTACCCTGCTCCAGATGTCCATCGCATGCAGTTCTCGTCGCAATGTCCGTTCGGAAATTGGTCGCTGGAGAACCTCATTGGTTTCTTGGAGCAATTGTTCTCTGGTTTGAAAACGATTTGCAGTTACTAGACGAGAAACATGGCGGCGGTCCCTATTGTCGAGAATTGTTTTCCGGCCACAGTTACGCCGTCGATTTTCAGTTGATTGCGAACTACACCACTCTTTGTAAACTCGCTGGACAGCACGCGTTGACACACCAACAAATTGGACTACTTCAGACATTTTGTGTCCGTGGGCTCTGCCAAACACGATGGCTCCTTTTTGCCACTGAGTAACGTCTGCCTCACGACCCATTTTGCAGACTATATCCAACACACACTTTGTTCTTCACCACCTCACGAAACAGATCTGATCCTGTGTGCTACGTCACCGCTACTTGTCACTTACCAATGCTACATCAGCGCCCTCTGTGTGACCTTGAACTTCCTACTATCGGTGCTATTAGGGGTGACTAATTTTTTGTCCGGTGTGCTTATATATATATATATATTTATATATATGTTAACCCCGCTGGCTGTGGCCTTGGGCGGTTCGAAGTTGACGGGGGTTCTGGTTAGGTGGCAGAAACGGATTTGTTACTCTGGAGTATCTGGTACCGAATAGGGAATCACAGAAGTTTCTCTTATACTACTCTCCGATTTCTTCTTGTAGTGGATCGGAGGATTCTGTGGAACTTACTAAATTCTCTGAAGGTTCCCCGATTCTTCTTGTAACGTGTTGGGAAATTATTTCTCTCTATTTAAGACTAAGTTCTCTGAAGAGAGCAAGGTTCGAAGGAGAAGACAAAGATATTCTTTTACTGTAGTTTACTACTAAAATGTTACGGTTAATGCTCAGCCTCTAAGTTAGATCAGACAATCAGAATGAATATTTGAAAAATTGTTCGGCTTTATATGCTGAATTTTTGGTGACATCATTACTATTATTTAATGTTGACTTGTTTTGTTTTTATTCTCAATAGGCTGCATTATTTTGCAAAATATTTGAAGAGAAGGTAACTATTTTAGCTGTAGCAATGTCCAGACAGATAAGCAAGATAGTTGAAGATAAAGCCATATTTTTATTTTAAATCGCATATTGACAGATCTGATGTTATCATGATCTGCCGAGTTAACTAAAAATGGAAATTAAAATATGCAATTTACTATGAATTACAATTAAACATGCATATGAGCAAAAATTAAATTCTTAAGATTTAAAATTAAACGTTAAGCAAGACATGACTTCATCTTTTACAACGAAGAGAGAATGTATACAGAAAATGAACATTGCAGAATTTAACAAGATTACATTATTAAGCTAAATCTAAAAAAAAATTATTAAGAAATTTAAAAAGAAATAATTCACCAATTATTCAGCAGAAATAAAATAGAAAGCGAATCAAAAATTTTATCTGAACTTCGTCAGCGTTATGCGAATTTGGACTCTATATGTAAAAATGAATATAAGAATATAAATATATAAGAATATAAGGATTATATAAATATAAGGATTATATAAATATAAGGATTATATAAATATAAAGATTATATAAATACAAAGATTATATAAATATACGAATTATATAAATATACGAATTATACGAATGAATATAAGAATTATACGAATGAATATAAGAATTATATAAATGAATATAAGAATTGTATAAATGAATACAGGAATTGTGTAAATGAATACAAGAATTATATAAATGAATACAAGAATTATATGAATGAATATAAGAATTATATGAATGAATATAAGAATATAGGAATATAGAAATTATTCATTGCTCATTTTTACACACACACACACACACAAGGAACATTTTAAATCTACATATAAACATAAATTTCTTGACCTTTTCATATACTGTAAATTACAGTGGACATCACATTTCGTACAAATTAAAGGATCTTTCACTTTTGTTATGTAGAAGTTCCATTAAATCTTTCAAAGTAGACAAGTACATCTTTTATCTCCACTTTTCAGTTAAAACTGAAATTATCTATTGATATGACGTATGACATATGACGGATGAAAGATTTACCATGAGTGGCCGATGATGAAAAAGTTTTGCCATGATTAGCCGAGAGCTCATGATAATGTCATCAACTTTCAGCCAATTAGGATCTCTGTAACAATTCTGGATTTTGTCAAAAAACTGGTGGTCCCGGAATTGAATATTAGCCGGGCATTTTTATGGACAAATGTAGTAATTATTTGTTTAATGTTCTATTTGCCCGATATGTTAATTGTACAAGAGGTAAATATTTGTCACATTTTCCAGCCGACTTTTCACCATCACAACTTTAGTCAAGGAATAACAGAATAATTTATAGTTTGATTTTATGTTCATTAAAGTAACTAATTTAGTTAAGGACTCAAGTCTTCAGGGTAAGGGCGAATGCTATTCCTATCCTCTAATTGTTAAAATAAAATAGTGTGGTTCACTCTGTTATATCATATGCCTTGTTTATATCCAAAAAACAATTGTAAATAGTTGAATTATCGTCAGTGTATTGAAATACAGTTTCCTTCAATACATTGATAAGCAAATAATTTGAATGGAACCTTTAAAAATCAAACTGTTTATGAGATGGCCATAAATAATAATTTAATCGGCGTAGTAAAAGTTTATAAAGTTATTTTGAGAAGTAGGAGGCAACAGCGATAGAATGGCGATGGGTGGTAGTAATTTTATCACCTTGGACTGAGAGAAACAGTTCTTCATTATTTGGTTATGGTCCTTAATTCTAAAAAAAAAATCTAGGCCTACGTAAGAATGTAAATAAATGCAACCATTTATGTCACTCCGTAGGCAGGAACACTGACTTAAATTATTGGATGTAGAGAGCACTAGGCCGACCCTTATTGAATTTTTCCTCAGAAGCTTCGTTTAACACGCTATTTCCCATAGTATAATTAAATTTACTGTTATAGTAACCAATATGCATGACTACATTTATCTACGTTAAATAAAAGAATAAAAGAATTGTAAGTTATTAACATTATTAATAAACCAATAGTTACATGGTCACAGACTAAAAATTAAGAAAAAAGAGCTGTTGTAACTAGTATTAATAGAACCCTATACTGGAAAAGAACGGAAGGACTGAATGCTCGCTTTAACAGGTCAGTTGAGATCACGTGATTCATACGATGAAAAGTGTTTCATGATTTTTTTGAAGTAAGAAAAATAATTAAGTTACAGTAAATTTAAGTAATGCATAAACACTTTATAACCTTCATTATTATTTTAGTAAACTAAAGCATATACCGGAGGCATAATTTGAACATCATGATGTGAAAAAGTGCCAACTGGGTGAAATACTCGTGTTACTTTTCTCACAATGAAATACACACCCTAGAAATACACATGATGTTTATTCTTTCTTTAACATATTGGAACACTTTTAAAATGCTTTTACGTTTGTTGACATAACATAAGAACATAAAAGATCATTTGAAGTCACCGCAGGACCTCTCGAGCTTATCCAGTCAAGAAGTCTAAAATTAGCGTAATTACATATTTACACAATTTCACGAAAACGTCAAGTCTCTTTTTTAACATGTTCCACGAGTTGCTTTCCACTAGTTACGCAGTAATTAGTAGGTAATTAATGGCAGATGGGGAGAAGTACACACACAAAAGGAGACGGTTCAATTAGTTCTCTTTAATGGACGGCAGTTAAGACAGAAACGTGAAAGTAAAAAGTAAAAGTGAAGAAAAAGTAAATTCACTTTGTGAGCATAAACAGCAGTACACGTACTTGAATAAATTTTTATGAACCAATGCGAATAAGTTTCTGGACACAGTTTTGCCTTGTAGGCGTGAATCGCTATTAATTTTCACTTTCAGCAACCAAACATTAAATGTTTAAATATCACTTTGTAGATGATACACAACCTTCCCAAACCTTTTATATAACTTGTATTAATTTAATCACACGCTATGACTGAATTTAGTTAATTAATTTGTGCTTTACGCAGAGTATGTGTTCCTTTAAAGTCTATATGTGAACTCAGTGAAAGAAGATGAATTCGCAGTCTAATCCTTCCTGAATGAAAATGGATGAAATTCCCCGAATGGGGTGAATGGCATCCCTTATTATTATATACAGGGTGGGCCGTAAGTTTCCATACATAGGAAAAATAAACATTTTTTTATGGACAACCATTTTTATTTATATAATATGCTCTACATGGTTGCCATTGTTTTGAAAACACATTTCAATACGTGTTCCCCACTGTTGATGAACACGCATTAGCACAGTTGACGTTATGCTTGTAATGGCGTTGGTGATACGTTCCTTTAGATGATTTATGTCTCGTATCTTTTCCTGATACACCATGGCCTTCAAGTGCCCCCAAAGATAGAAATCAAGGGGGTGAGATCTGGGGATCTGGGAGGCCACTCCACAGGACCACGCCGACCAATCCAAGCATCGGAAACTGCTGATCCAAATACCGACGCACGTGAAGACCATAATGAGGTGGAGCTCTATCTGCTGGAAGTAAACTGGGAAGTTACCTTCCTCGTTTAGCAGGGATGGGAAAATCTCTTCTTGCAACATGTTAAGATACCTTTCGGCATTAAGTTTCCACTGACAAAAATTGGTCCAATAATTCTGTCACCCCATATCCCGGCCCACACCATCACTTTACCGGCACCTTGCATCTTCGTCGTCGGACTCAGCCAGTTAGGGTTAGCATTACTCCAATAACGTATGTTTTGCCGATTAACCTCTCCATTGACGTAAAAATTTGCTTCATCAGTAAACAAGATCTTACAAACGCATATTCTTAGGGTATCTGAAACATAAAAACAAACGTTTAAATTTTCCTATGTATGGAAACTTACGGCCCACCCTGTACTAGTAAGCCGATCGAAAGTTGAGACGAATTATCTGTTGGATCTTCGTTATCATCATCGTAAGCTTTTCCTAGGTAGAAAATATTTCTTGTACTAAAGTTTTGGCATTATTTTAAAATCGATGACAGTCATTTTTTTTTTTTTTTTTTTTTTTATCAAAATTGGGACCTACTTTTTACAGGACTTGTGATCAAGAAAAAGTCTAGAAATTTTAGAACATGGCATCGTAATTTTTACATTTAATGGAAGTAGTATTTTTTATATGAAACTTATGCTCCGTTTTTTACAAAAATCGAGAACGATGTGGTTTTTGCAATTCAAGCTTTTTTGTCTCTCATTTATAGACTTGGTTTCTGAGAGTGTATTTTTTTCTTAGAATTGTTTTAGTACTGGGGTGGTCAAGGGTGAAGTACATGAATTTTAAAACATACCATTCTAATTTTTACATTTAATGAAATATTATAATGTCAATGTGTGTGTGTGTGGGTGGGTATGTGCGGTCTGTAAAACCCACTGAAATTCGGTCGGCTCATCGGTCTCGGTGCATTTCTAGTTATTAACCCGTCTTGCTTCTTTCCACTCCAGTACCTCCATCAGCATTTCGCCTCCACGCGGTTTCTTCCGCATCGAATTCTCTGAAGGTGTCATGGAGAATGGAGATTCCGGTGGTCCTCCGATTAACCGGCTTGTTCTTACTTGGAAACCAGCTTCAGGAGAGTGGGGGGAACAGGCTCTCCCTTGGTACCTTGGTACATACACCCTCAGCAGCCTTTCATGCGGGACGGAGTATCAGCTTTATTTAACGGCTTTTAATGACATTGGTAAGTTCATTTTGCAAAACGCTCGTGAATTTTCTTTTAGGATACATATTAAAGATAAGAGAACTTTTTATATAAAAACCCAAAGTAGAAATTTATAAATATTTAAACGAGAACAAAATTTTTGGCTTGCCTCATTGTGTATATTAGCTGGTATAAGACTAGGCCTACAGTAAGTTACTGCTGTACATCCCCGAATAAGTTATAACTACGAAAATAATTAACTTGATCTATTATCAGGCCCTGGCGATGCAAGTTCCATAGTTACAATTCACACGAAAGGAACTCAGCCAAAAGTTCCGTCGAAGGACAGAGTTTTGTTCACCAATTCTTCATCTGCTTCTCTGCACCTTTCTCCATTTAACGATCCTGAATGTCCTGTCAAAGAATATTATGTCAGACTGAAATCGACCTTCACACAACGTTGGATAGTTGGTAGGTGTAAAAATTATGTATTTTTCGAAGTAGGTGAATAATTTTAAAAACACCGTTAAAATTTTGTATTGATTAAAAATTGGAACTGTAATCATAAACTTTCGTTAGTTTGTAATATAATTTAATTCTAGAGACAAATGATACCCAGCATAGGCACAATATAACCTGCAAGCACCTTACATTTATATTCCTCATTTATGTGTAAAAAATACTTGATGATATATACTTGTAGTAATGAATAAACACAGTATACATTTGACTTTTTCATAATATCTACTGAAACGACCCTCACTGTCCAACGTGATTAAGAAAATTCTTCGGGTCGTCATGTATTTCTGTTTCGCAAAGTTTTGTTATGATTCTAAGAAATATTTAAGAACTCATAAGAACTCTATTTAATAATATTCTTGAGATTTTCTCCTACAGGAAAAAGTGTTTCGACTGTCATAGCTAAAAATCAGTGTTGGGAGTAACGACGTTACGTAACGCCGTTACTTATTTTGTAACGGTAACGCCGTTATTTTATTTATATTGTAACGAAATTGGTAACGTCGTTACTTTTCATTCCATTTTCAGTCATTATTCTTACTCGTTACTTTCTTATATGCTCAACTTGGAAACGTATATGAATAAAAATGGCTTCACACTAAACGTGTGCAAACATGTTTGAACGCAACACTCGTGACACTGAGTGATTCAACAGGTGGACAGACTGTCCTTAAAAAGGACATTTTTAAAAAATTATTTTTTCTGAAATGTACCAATGTCTTCCTGAAAGACATTCAGCAATAGTTTTAAGATTTCTATTTTTTCTTATAAAAATAATCCATTAATCCTTTAAGCATTTTGTAATTTTTTATTCACGATTTATTTTAGTGTATTCTGTTCAATAATTTTCGTTTTTGTAATAGTACTAAGTACAAAGAGCAATTTTATTTTACAGTTTTAGTTTTTTTACTTAAGATCCATTGATCGCTATTAATAGTATTTCAAATGGTAAAATTGTTAAATTGTATCGCTTCTTATCTAAGTATAAGTCTAAAATCAGGTATTGTTTCATTGTATTATATATCTGACCTTAATTAAATATTTGCCTAATATTCAGAAATTCTTTTATAATTGCGATGTAGATATAACATATTCTTATATTGAGAAATACTATATTTTCTAGTTTATTATAAAAGTAACGGTAACTGTAACGCATTACTTTTCCATAGAAGTAACTGTAGCGGTAATGACGTTACTTTCTATTGCGAGTAACAGTAACGCCGTTACTTTAAAAAATTAATGCGCCCAACACTGCTAAAAATCATTTGCCATATTTCAGTTGTAGCTTACATCGTTTTATTGCAAAGTAACTAATTCAGTGCATGCAAACATCAGTTTCATTTAAGTACCATAAACATATTCTCTTTGGGAGCTATTGAAGAATAGGGACCCCAGCCTTCTTTAGTTAGGCTTATAAGGCTAACTAACGAAAATATCACGACCTAACCTAACCTAACCATTGTTAGGTTAACTGTACGCCCTTGACGATTGGTTAGGTTAGGTCATGATATTTTCGTTAGTTAGCCTTATAAAGCTAACTAAAGAAGGCTGGGGTCCCTATTCTTCAATAGCTCCTCTCTTTGTTTAACTTTCATATTTGGATATAATTCGAGAACTATACGTATTTATGTTTCCTTCATGAGAGAAATTTTGTTGCTAATTTAAAATATATAGAATGTACCAAAGATTTAGGACAATAAACTTAAAAAGTCACCTTTTCATAACACCTCCCTACCATTCTGAGATACTGAAGTTTTACGCCAAATAAAAGCTCTTTGATTCTTCAGTCGGCTATACATAAGAGGTTTCAGACTGAGGTCCTATCCCATCTCTGGAAAATATTTTGCCTTCCTCATGATGGTGTTTGGTAACATGATTCCGTTCTTTGATGTTTTGGTCTAAAAGAACACTTGCACTTTACACAACTAATGTTTTGCTACTATGTAATCTTTTCTCATGGAAATGAACCTCTTAGCTGATAAAAGTAAAATTCAAAATTATTCCTTTCATTATAGAAAGTGGTCGACTGCCTGGTGATTGCAAGGAATACGTTTTACCTAACTTGAATGACAAGACTAAATACATTTTGGAAGTTGCTGCGCTTAATGATGCTGGTAAATCTAAGGCCGTTTATTCCTTCTACACCTCCCCGTTTGACAAAGGTATTGGACTTATTTGAACTGCAAAACAAATAGAATACAACCATGACTTTAATCCTTATTTTTTGGGTATTCTGAGTTATTGGTAAATTCTTAAAATTTTATTTCATAAACAGATTTGTTGCTGTTTTAGTATTTATAAATTTAACCTTTTCCCCGGCTTGACTGCCTGTGACATTAATCGCTATAAGGTTTCGTTCAAATGTCTTCACTTAACTTGTTTTCTTAGTATTTTTAGTAACTCCGTCTCAAACCTAAACAAAATCACTTCATTTTTATACAAAGACTGATTTGCCTTTACTTGATTTTCTTGTAGTGTTTTCGTTTCTTATAATAAACCTTGCAAAAACTTCCTTTATTTATTAACATATAAGAATCTTATTCTTTTATTATTTGTCTACACCACATTTTTTTTATCACTACATACAAAGGTATTTCAAATATCTGTTTACGCAGATAATTATATTTTATGGACATTACATTCTTAAGTAAGATTCTCACTCGCTTCGTACTCGGGATAAATAACAGATCTTCCGGTCAAAATCACTCATTCTTACAAATGTAAGATGCCGTTTATTAATTACGAAACATCACTTATTCTTCCTTTTATCTTTATCACTGGCGATGCAATTGCCCAGAAACCTTTGTTAGATTCAGAGGTTTCATGCATTTAACACGTACGGTAAGTAGTTATTTAATATGAACTTACATTCTCACTTCATTCTTGTTCAGTAGCTGACTGCACATCTTTCGAGTCTTCCCAGACATCACCATTACTTTTTAAATTTGTTTTACACGTTCGTAATACATTGAAAAATATTCAGCCTAGAAACGCTTAACTAATTTTACATATTAAATTTTATTTAGACGACTCGTATCACATTGCTGCCAGTAAACCAAGGTTCGAATCAAAAAGCATCACAATCACCCAGATCCAAATCGTTCCGCAAACTGGTTTGGACTGTTGTAACTCTCACCTTTGTGTTAGAGCTTCCGGAGCGGGCTCGAATTCAACTTTGAGAAATCAAGCGGTTCTAGGTTGACCTAGTCGTTATAGTTAACGGGTCTGGTCTGATCCGATATTTTGGTTTATTCTTAAGAATATACAGTAAACTTAGTTTTTTATTCTTGTATAAATTAAAGTATCTGTATTTATAATAAATATTTTTATACTTAATTAAGAAGGACCAACACATCATTACTGTCATTATGATGGCAGAGTGTAATGCTAAAATTAGCATACAGGTTTTATACATTATACACTAAAGCTAATGTATCGGTAGCTATCACCTATAGTTCATAAAAAAAACGCCTAAAGTCTTTACTCTTTCAGCCTGATAGACCTAGGCCTAGGTAAATATGTTCTATGTCTAGTTTGGGAAACCTCCTTGCAGGGCTGGGCATCCAGATCCCAGGATCCTGGAAGTAAAGTAGACAGATCATTTCCCGGGAAAACTGTCATTGATCCCTTTCCGGTATTCTATTTTCAAGGGAGACTTTTTAAACACAGTTTATTATGAGGTTTATTTATTTCATGCAAAGGCTTTTCACAATTTAAGTTTTCGTTCACTGTTTTTCAACTTTGAAAACCGTTTTCGTTGAGTATGGGTGAAAATAATATCATTTTCTTCCTACTGAAAAGTGAAACTTTACTATTACAAAAGTGAGAAAAATTGTGAAATTATTTTGAGATCGCCCTTAAAAAACAAGAAATCTTACAAAAATAGTAAGACTTGAGCATAACAAAGAACTTCATCTCCATCTCGATTCACAAATAAGATGGAATAGTTTAATAGTAATGTTGGAAAGATTTGTACAACTAAGAAAAGCAATTTCGAAAGCACTGATTGACCTTGGGATTGAAAAGGGCATGGATATTTCAGATGAAAAATTGAATATATAAATGTTATTATCTCATCTTCAGAACCGGTTAAAATTGGATTGGAGAAGCTTGGTAGCAGAGATGACAACATTGCTCACTGCAGAAGGTGTGTTTGCTTTTATTGTAAATGAGTTGAGAGAACAGCAAAAACTTGTTTTTCTACCACCTTCAAACAACCAGTAGAAAAAAGACTTCAGGAGAGACGTAATAAGAAGCTCGTAGGATTATATCAACTTTTAAACAATCCTATAATAGCATTTAATTCAACTTGTCCTAATTTTTCACTGCCTTCTAAATCAACATTGCAAACAACTGCCAAAGAGTTGTTTGCCAGGCTTTTCAGAAAAAGTGAGACGGACGTAGTGGCAGAAGGTACTGATGTAAATGAACCCCAACAGTTTTTTGATACACCAGAACTCGAAGTCTTTTCCTCTAACTCATCTTCAAATCAAAGGTCCTTGGAAGAAAAATTGGATACAGTTGAGCGGAAAGAAATGGGAACCACGAGCAACAAGATTTGCACCTGAGATACGGCGTAAAGAACATAAAAGAAATGAATGTTGATGAAGCCACTGGTAATAGAACAGAAAATTTAAACCTCTTATTTAATGCTCTGGTGACAATTCCTCCAACTTCAATAGAGTTGGAAAGAGCATTTTCTGCTGCAGGATTATTCATCATAAAACTCCGAACATCTTTAAGTAATAATAGTATTGATCATCTGTGTTTTTTAAAGCATTATTTTAAGTGATTATCCAATAAATCAATAATTTCGGTTTTATTAGTCTCCAGAAAGTTTTTATCAAAGCATGATTTTGTTCAATAAAAGGAAATTTTCTGTTTAGTTATTTAAATTATTCCAGTACTTCAACCTCATTTAATTTTTTTAATCCCGGGATTGCAAGTTTTTTAATCCCGTTTCCCGGGATTAAGAAAAGAGTGGGAAATGCTCAGCAATTATACTGACTCTGGCATCTGTGAATCCCTGTTTGGTCTCCTTGATCATGTCTTGGACTTCGATAAAGTCAGACAATCCTCTCGGTGTCGTAATCATATTTCCAATAGAGATGCTGACTGGCAATTATTGGTAATTTCCTGATTCAACCAAAGAGGATTTAATGTTTTCATAAATGCAAACGATTATTTGACTGAAACCACAATTCTCACTCTGAGCAATTTTATGTTAATACATTTTTCAAACTTTTGTTAGCCGAGTCCTTACGTAAGTTTCCAGCTGTCTTTATGCGTTAATCGCATACACTATTAATCTTAATATAAATAGAGGCAGACATGAAAACAAGTTTGATCTTAAAGTATTCTACGAGTATGTATTTTTTAATAAATGAAGATTAATATTTAAATCAACTTACTTGATACGTAAAAACGTATAAAGTAAACTACTTTACAGAAGGAACTTGTTTTCATCACTATTTCCCGGCTCAGAAATAGGAAAATCGTCTCGACAACAGTTTAAATAGCAAAATAAATGGGGGGTCTAATTACAGGTCGAGAAACAGATGAAAAATAATTACTGATGGGGGGAGCTACATCGTTGCCACATCGCTATACCATTTCCCGTTTCACGTTAGATCAGCGAGATTAAGCGACCTCAGATTTGTTCAGTAGTTGAATAGGTGACCGTCTTTCGCGTTCTGATGATGTACCAATCCGCGGTTCGAATTCCACGTAAAGCTGATACCTTTCCTCGCGTGACCTTACCTTTGCCGTCGTGAAGGAGGTTGAAGCAACCCCAAACATTATTATTATTACCAATAGCCCAATTACGATTCTGGTTTCAGGACTTCCGGAAGAGAGCGTTCTGTCATTCGTGGTTTAACGTGAAATTCTGAGTTAGATTTAAAATAATGGTAAAATAAATACATTACATTATATAAAAATGGTGAATTGGCATACAGATTATAAAATGTGGAAGTGACGATGTTCAACTCAAAATATAAAGTAAAACGAGCAGTTATGATGATACATAAACAATGAAGATTTCTATGTAAAAAGCTATTTTCATGGTCTCTTCCAACTCATTGTTATTCCCATTTCATTTCTCTTCAAAGAATGGGACATTCACGAATGAGAATCTCAAAGTAGGCAATTCTCAGATCGATCCGTTCCCATTCTCGTTGTAGGACTTCTCCGTTTTGAGTAAGATTCTTCGTGGAAAATATCACTCGGTCCGGCAGTTGCGTCACGGTCTCATTTCTAACCTTACCTAAATTTGAACTTGTTACTTCGATCATTCTCACCTTATGGACTGTGGATGAGAATGGTAATGACACTCGGTAACAATTTATCGATTTTCATTTGCGAACTTAAAAACACTGAGTACAATATTTAAAAGCAATAAACTTGATCATTACCTACCGAGTGTCATATATGTCAAATAATATAAAAACGTTCTTCAGTTTTTATATATACTCGTATATATTGTTTATATCATATATGCTTTAGTCATAGAGCCAAAATGGGATAAAATAAATTACAACTTATAAATCTGAATACATTTTTCTGCATTTTTTTTTTTTTTTGTCATACATCATAATATTCTACACTTAACACTTACTTGATTCTTTATAGACTATTTTGGAACAGCGTAATAAGCCTCATAGAGCCGACCTAGGTCGCCACATTACCTAACGTCATTCATCATTTTCATGCATGAAAGGAATCCCATTTAGCTTCAATGAAGCTGGGTGAACAAGATTGTCTTATTCAACTTAATAAATTATTGTCCAAAACCAGATGTTATTCACTGTTTAAATGACTTTAATATGGAAAATAAAAATAATGGATAATTAAATTCACAGAACCTAAAACGTTGTTCACACATTTGTGAATCGAAAAATTGAAACTTAAAGGCGTTATCAGACTCTTTTCTGCATAATTTTTTGAAATTACATTTTTTTTTTTTTTTAAGATACGCTTTTGTTTCTTGCATAAAATCGTTAAAAATCAGTTAGAAAAAAGAATTTGGTTATTAATTTCAATTCGATGATTGTTTCTAGCTGATTGTAGCTCATTTGGATCCCACATTTTTACACACACACACACACACACACGGAAGAATCGGATAACTTTTAAACTTCATTTCATTCAATTCTTAGTGTGTGTGTGTGTGTGTGTGTGTGTAAGACTTTAGTTTCAACGCCTTTTACATATTAAAAAGACCATCGGTTCGGTGATTCTGACTTCTTTTATATGATAATATTTTGGGACAAGGTTGAAAAATAAGTGTAAAATCAAATGCCGCTTCAGTAAAGTTAACCAAAAATTATATCCTATAAAATTGTTTAATTACAAATGAACTATTCCAGTATAGTAATGTATCCACAGATGCGGAAAGAAGTTTGCAGAGAAAATAAATAAGAAAAACGAGTAACTCGGGGGTTGGGAGGTTTTATAATTATTCTTTCGGCGAACTACTTTCCCCAGCAACGTTAGATAGCGATTAATATGAGTATATATACCTATAAGGTTGTAACATATATTCTGCTCGATTTTTTAGTTAATTCAGAACAAAAATTAAATGACTTATAAGGACAAATTTGCTCGAATTTTTAGTTTATTCACAACAAAAATTAAATGACATAATGACAAATTAATCATCAATATAATTCCCTTCTTTTTCTATAACCTCCTCCCACCTGTAGAAAAGTTTTTTTGTGCCAAGTTCGAAGAAATCCCTTGGTTTCGAGTTAAAAAAAGCGATCACTTCGTTTTCGATAGCTTCCCTGGATTGCAACTTTTGTCCATCTAGGTGGTGTTGCAGACTTCTGAATAAATGGTAGTCTGAAGGTGCGATGTGAGGAGAATAAGGTGGATGGGCATTTTTTTCCAACCAAATGCCTCCAATTGGGCAGTGGTGATTCGAGCAGTGTGAAGGCGCGCGTTATCCTGGTGGAAAAGAACACCTCTGCAATTAATTAATGCAGGACGTTTTTCTTGTAATGCCATCTTCAATCGTTGGAGTTGTTGGCAGTAGACTTCAGCTGTGATTGTTTGGTTATCTGGCAGAAGCTCAAAATGAATAATTCCTTGCATATCCCATCAAACGCATAGCAAAATTTTCTTTGGATGGGGTCCATTCCTTGGCTAAGGCTCAGGCTTTGTTTCACGGCTAAGCCACTGATGTCGACGTTTAATATTGTTATAGAGGACCCATTTTTCATCCCCAGTGACGATCCGATTCAAAAACGGTGCCTGCAGTTGCCGAGAATGCAGTGATATGCAAATATCAATTCGATGTTGAAGATTCGCTTGTGACAAATCATGCGGAACCCATTTTCCAACTTTCACTACTTTTCCTAACAGCTTTAAATGACGATGAATGGTCATATGGCTAACGCCGAGTTGCAGGCCAAGTTCTCTTACAGTTACCGTTGGGTTTCCTCCAATGTTGCTTTCAGCAACTCTTCATCTAACTCATTTGGTCGTCCTGTTCGTTGATAATCTTTCAGACTGAAGTCTCCATTTCTGAACTTCGCAAACCATCTCCTACACATCCATTCGCTCACATTATTTCTATAAACTCTTTGAATGTTTCTTGCGGATTCACTAGCGTTAGATCCTTTATGGAACTCATACAGCATCACATGTCGAATATGTTCTTTCGTGGGCTCCATGTTTTTTCAATTACTGTAATATCGTAAGGGTGGCGTTGTAACTGTAGGAAAAACACTAGAGAAAATATTCATTAGCCTAATCCAACACTAGCCTAAGTCATACATACATAAACTCGATAAACCGCACTCTTCATAAACCACACCTTCGATAAACCGTACATTAAACCATAGGGCAGGTCATATGTTATGCAAACTTCTACAGTACAGTACCTGTGCTGTACTGTCAATCTGCCTCATACATCCTGCACACTTCACCACTAGTGAGTACACAGTATATATATATATATATATAATTATATTATATATATATATATATATATATATATATATATATTTAAACACAGACCGTGCATGGAACAAAAATAATTACTGATGGGCGGAGCTACATCGTTGCCACATCGCTATACCATTTCCCGTTTCACGTTAGATCAGCGAGATTAAGCGACCTCAGATTTGTTCAGTAGTTGAATAGGTGACCGTCTTTCGCGTTCTGATGATGTACCAATCCGCGGTTCGAATTCCACGTAAAGCTGATACCTTTCCTCGCGTGACCTTACCTTTGCCGTCGTGAAGGAGGTTGAAGCAACCCCAAACATTATTATTATTACCAATAGCCCAATTACGATTCTGGTTTCAGGACTTCCGGAAGAGAGCGTTCTGTCATTCGTGGTTTAACGTGAAATTCTGAGTTAGATTTAAAATAATGGTAAAATAAATACATTACATTATATAAAAATGGTGAATTGGCATACAGATTATAAAATGTGGAAGTGACGATGTTCAACTCAAAATATAAAGTAAAACGAGCAGTTATGATGATACATAAACAATGAAGATTTCTATGTAAAAAGCTATTTTCATGGTCTCTTCCAACTCATTGTTATTCCCATTTCATTTCTCTTCAAAGAATGGGACATTCACGAATGAGAATCTCAAAGTAGGCAATTCTCAGATCGATCCGTTCCCATTCTCGTTGTAGGACTTCTCCGTTTTGAGTAAGATTCTTCGTGGAAAATATCACTCGGTCCGGCAGTTGCGTCACGGTCTCATTTCTAACCTTACCTAAATTTGAACTTGTTACTTCGATCATTCTCACCTTATAGACTGTGGATGAGAATGGTAATGACACTCGGTAACAGTTTATCGATTTTCATTTGCGAACTTAAAAACACTGAGTACAATATTTAAAAGCAATAAACTTGATCATTACCTACCGAGTGTCATATATGTCAAATAATATAAAAACATTCTTCAGTTTTTATATATACTCGTATATATTGTTTATTTCATATATGCTTTAGTCATAGAGCCAAAATGGGATAAAATAAATTACAACTTATAAATCTGAATACATTTTTCTGCATTTTTTTTTTTTTTTTGTCATACATCATAATATTCTACACTTAACACTTACTTGATTCTTTATAGACTATTTTGGAACAGCGTAATAAGCCTCATAGAGCCGACCTAGGTTGCCACATTACCTAACGTCATCCATCATTTTCATGCATGAAAGGAATCCCATTTAGCTTCAATGAAGCTGGGTGAACAAGATTGTCTTATTCAACTTAATAAATTATTGTCTAAAACCAGATGTTATTCACTGTTTAAATGACTTTAATATGGAAAATAAAAATAATGGATAATTAAATTCACAGAACCTAAAACGTTGTTCACACATTTGTGAATCGAAAAATTGAAACTTAAAGGCGTTATCAGACTCTTTTCTGCATAATTTTTTGAAATTACATTTTTTTTTATTTTTAAGATACGCTTTTGTTTCTTGCATAAAATCGTTAAAAATCAGTTAGAAAAAAGAATTTGGTTATTAATTTCAATTCGATGATTGTTTCTAGCTGATTGTAGCTCATTTGGATCCTACATTTTTACACACACACACACACACACACACACACACACACACACACACGGAAGAATCGGATAACTTTTAAACTTCAGTTCATTCAATTCTTAGTGTGTGTGTTGTGTGTGTGTATGTGTTGTGTGTGTGTGTGTGTGTGTGTGTGTGTGACTTTAGTTTCAACGCCTTTTACAAATTAAAAAGACCATCGGTTCGGTGATTCTGACTTCTTTTATATTTTGGGGCAAGGTTGCAAAATAAGTGTAAAATCAAATGCCGCGTCAGTAAAGTTAACCAAAAATTATATCCTATAAAATTGCTTAATTACAAATGAACTATTCCAGTATAGTAATGTATCCACAGATGCGGAAAGAAGTTTGCAGAGAAAATAAACAAGAAAAACGAGTAACTCGGGGGTTGGGAGGTTTTATAATTATTCTTTCGGCGAACTACTTTCCCCAGCAACGTTAGATAGCGATTAATACGAGTATATATACATATAAGGTTGTAACATATATTCTGCTCGATTTTTTAGTTCATTCAGAACAAAAATTAAATGACTTATAAGGACAAATTTGCTCAAATTTTTAGTTTATTCACAACAAAAATTAAATGACATAATGACAAATTAATCATCAATATAATTCCCTTCTTTTTCTATAACCTCCTCACACCTGTAGAAAAGTTTTTTTGTGCCACGTTCGAAGAAATCCCTTGGTTTCGAGTTAAAAAAAGCGATCACTTCGTTTTCGATAGCTTCCCTGGATTGCAACTTTTGTCCATCTAGGTAGTTTTGCAGACTTCTGAATAAATGGTAGTCTGAAGGTGCGATGTCCAGAGAATAAAGTGGATGGGGCATTTTTTCCCAACCAAATGCCTCCAATTGGGCAGTGGTGATTCGAGCAGTGTGAAGGCGGGCGTTATCCTGGTGGAAAAGAACACCTCTGCAATTAATTAATGCAGGACGTTTTTCTTGTAATGCCATCTTCAATCGTTGGAGTTGTTGGTAGTAGACTTCAGCTGTGATTCTTTGGTTATCTGGCAGAAGCTCAAAATGAATAATTTCTTGCATATCCCACCAAACGCATAGCAAAATTTTCTTTGGATGGGGTCCATTCCTTGGCTAAGGTTCAGGCTTTGTTTCACGGCTAAGCCACTGATGTCGACGTTTAATATTGTTATAGAGGACCCATTTTTCATCCCCAGTGACGATCCGATTCAAAAACGGTGCCTGCAGTTGCCGAGAATGCAGTGATATGCAAATATCAATTAGATGTTGAAGATTCGCTTGTGACAAATCATGCGGAACCCATTTTCCAACCTTCACTACTTTTCCTAACAGCTTCAAATGACGATGAATGGTCATATGGCTAACGCCGAGTTGCAGGCCAAGTTCTCTTACAGTTACCGTTGGGTTTTCCTCCAATGTTGCTTTCAGCAACTCTTCATCTAACTCATTTGGTCGTCCTGTTCGTTGATAATCTTTCAGACTGAAGTCTCCATTTCTGAACTTCGCAAACCATCTCCTACACATCCATTCGCTCACAACATTATTTCCATAAACTCTTTGAATGTTTTTTTGCGGATTCACTAGCGTTAGATCCTTTATGGAACTCATACAGCATCACATGTCGAATATGTTCTTTCGTGGGCTCCATGTTTTTTCAATTACTGTAATATCGTAAGGGTGGCGTTGTAACTGTAGGAAAAACACCAGAGAAATTATTCATTAGCCTAATCCAACACTAGCCTAAGTCATACATACATAAACTCGATAAACCGCACTCTTCATAAACTATATATATATATATATATATATATATATAGATATATATATATATATATATATATATATATATATATATATACAGTAGAGTATTTCATGTTTTTTAGTGTACTGTAGTGATTGATGTGTATATTTTATTGTAGTTGTACTTTCTTTCATGCGTTTTTGCTACTTGAGCACACAACATAACACAATCTGTTCTATGTTGTCGTATATAAATGTTTATTTTAATGTACTTCATTAGTTTTTTGTTATTTCTTGATTACAACTTGGATATAAGTCCGGGATAAAAGTTTCTCACTTAGACATACACACCAATTAGTGCGGTTTATAGAGAGTTTACTATATATATAATACTCGTACTGGTCAAACGTCTGCGGGGGATCTCAGAATTTAATACAAATGGTACGCTGATAAAGAATATATGATATTAAATCATATTATGTAGGGTTGCCATATCTTAACATTCAAAAAAGAGGACGTTCCCGAAGACATCCCCCCCCCCCCAGTGGGGGGGGGGGGGGGCAGTGGGGGGGGGGGGCAGTGGGCGTCGAAACTGTCGTGGAAATAAACTCTGTCTATTAGAGTGGGTTTTTATTTTCATATTTGATCTTCACGTAGAAAAAAAAAGTGAAGTTTTTTGCATTCGTAAGCACTAGCTGTGGCAACAAGCGACAAACCCACAGCAAAGACTAAGATCAAACACTGTCACTGCAGGTTAAAGACTGGCCAACCACCGGTCCCGTCATAGTTGTCAACACTAAATAATATAGCGAAAGTGGCTAGATTATGGTTGAAAATTGCTAAAATGCCTTAAATGCAGGACAGTTTCATGTTTTTTTTCCGTGGAGAAAATGATGGAAGCTGAAATTCCGGACTTTTGAAGAATTTTAAAAATTACTTCCGGATGAAGATTTCGAGACCTAAATCGAGGACATGTCCGGGAAAATACGGACGTATGGCAACCCTAATATTATGTGAAAATAAGGACATTTTTAAGAAATGTGTTTTTACATCGGAGTAATGTTATGAATTGAATTTGGACAAAACAAAACTATGTAATCAGTAATTTGTATATCCATTCCTCTTTCGTTTTAACTGTAGAACGTCTGTCTGACATCAAAAACACGTTTTTTAAAATAATCATAATCTTTAGGAATTTCGCTCTAAATCTTTTGTACGCCAGCGTCCGTAGTTCAATGGGTAACATCGTTTCCTTATAGACGATGTGAAGACACTGAGGTCGAGGATTCGAATCCCGATGATGTTGGTAATAATAATACAGGCGTTAAAGCAGTGGGCTGCATTAGTTGGCCTGAGCGTTGTGACAGTTTCTGGCCCTCCTCACTTATTATTATTAATTATTAAGTCCTTTGTACAATACTCCATAATGATTCTATGTTTTTATTTTTCTTAGAGTCCTCTATTTTCAGATACTTGCATAAGTTTCCGATGGGATTCATGTCAGGGTTTTAAGGTGGCCACTCCAAAAGATTTAGTTCTCCAGCAGCCTTTTTTCTCGCCAGATAATTCTTGTTTATTGTAGTTGTATGTTTTGTCCAGTTGGGAGGCGTCCATTGGGTAGGGTATGACTGAACAAGATATGATACTGCTCCTCTTCCGTTATTCCACCAATTTTCACAGTGTCGCCTACTCCATTAGCAAAGAAAATCCCCAGATCATCACAGATCCACCCCATGTCTAACGGTGTATACGACACACTCCTCTTTGAACTTCTTGCAACTACGCCTCCTTACAAACACTCCTCTAGAATTGTCAAAAGTTCATTAGAGAAGGTGGGGTTTTAAAGTCAAAATTGCATCTATGAAAGAGCAATATTAACATTGAAAAACGCTTGTATTCCCCCTCCCCCCCAAAAAAAGGAACCGGAGAGGTAAATAGATAAATGTACTGTATTTTCAACGGACGAAACCAAAACTGAGCTTTTTGATAATTGCAGAAAAATGTTTGAGAGTTTGTGAGAAAACGTATCGTACAGCTGGAGTTGTTCATGTTCACTTAAATATGACAGCCAGTTTACTGCGTTGTCTCAAAACAATGTAAAAGAATAAAGAATCACCGAACTGATTGTTAGTTACATAAAAGGCCTAATATAAATTAATAATCCTTAATTTTTATTTCAAATATTCTGTCGGAGTCGAAGTTTCTTGCGGCTCGAACATATTTTCCTAGAAGGGTTCGGACATGTCTCAATTTTTAAAGGGGCTTTACAACATGTATGGTCGCATACAGTGATGGGCATCGATACATGAAAATCGCTAAAGCGATACCGATACATCGATACATGAAGAACGTCTTAGGCGATACCGATACGCCGATACTTTCTAGATGTCTTAAGCGATACCGATACCGATACATGCATCGCCGATACATGTATTACATTTTATAATTATTCATTTAATATGTAGGTATTAGATATTATTGTTTATACTAGTAATTTGTACGCACTGTAAGTAAAATCAACGACATTTTAATGGGTTTTATAGATGTAAATAAAAACAATTGCTTTATTTAATGAAAGTATGTTTTAATTTTGTAGGATACATGAATGACTGAAAATATTACACTAACAATTAAAAGTAATTACTATTACCCTTCAAAAATACCAGCTGGCTAAACATCTGGTCAGACAGTCTATTCCTTTTTGGAGCGTGAATGTGACCAGCCAAACTAAACAACCGTTCTACAGGAGCAGAGGATGGTAGTGGTGTGTTATACTTCAGGAAGACCCGTAGAATTCCTGGGTACTGCCTCAGAGATTGGAGAGAATGACTTCCGTCACCCAGATACTATAAAACTTCCATCTCAGTAGTGTCATATTATAACATCTATTTAAATATTTAAAAATTCTTATTAATGTATCGATGTATCGAAGTATCGATTTTTTTCGATACATTTAAGAAAATTGACCTTAGCGATACCAATAAATCGATACTTTTGTCAAGTAGCTAAAGCGATACCGATACCGATACAAAAGTATCGATCGATACGTATCGGCGATACATGTATCTAGATACTGCCCATCACTGGACTCGCATAGAGTAAATATCGGATGTAAACACTGTACTTGTATGTAAATTGGCAAAGGACTTAACAATTCAGAACCATCAGGTCCTCCAGTACGAACTGTGCTAAGATTTTTTACAATAGCGAAGCCTAACCTAAATATAATCCCATTATGGAAAATAAACTTTATGTAATAAATGAAGTTTCATGTCTCAGATTATTCTAAATAATTTCTTTTTCATAGATGAGTTTTACGAGGTTCTAGGAGGCGAACTTAGTGTCCCAAGATGGAATGATGAAGAGAATTTATATGAAGATCCTGCTTTCATTATCCCAGTAATAATCTCCTGTTTGGCGCTCATCGTCATTGTTGGTGCTATTGGAATATGCTGTTATAAAAGTTAGTTTTGCTTGACCTCGTATTTTTCTTATTTTAATGTTGTAAAATTTTGCATGCTGTAAATTAACTGAAGAGACGTTAATTATATTATTTATCAGTTTTATTAGCCTACAATATGTGCATTATTACATATTCTTCCTATTGTTCTTTTGGATATCTTAGCATCTTATTATTATTATGTTCCGATACTATTAATTATTTAAAAAAAAAACACCAGTCCTACATGCTCATATTGTATTCTGCGAAAGATTACTTACTTGGGAGGATTTTTTTTTTGTCTTTGATTCCAGAGAAAGTAAAAAGTAATTCCTTTGAATCACGTTTCCTTTAACGGATATGAATTGAACTTTACGATCAAGACGCTAGGCAAATTGACATTATTCATTTGTAATAATGTTTTTTAATCTATTTTCATCAGGTAACCCAGGTCTTTATGAATCTTTTCTTTATGCTCCCTTTTAGAACCTATTTCCGAGAGTTCTTCAACGCTTGAAAGGAATGAAAAGCTAAGCCAAGTACCAGTCTGGAAGGACCAGTCACTATATGGCACTGTACGAAAAATACCGTTACCCGTCACGAGTAACAAGACGATATCTTTGGGGGATAGTTCAGGTAATAGTGAAATGAAATTGCCATCTTGCTCAGACATTCGTTTTTGGCGATTCTAAACTACCATACTTCGTTTTATACGAGTCTGGTATAATAGTTCGATAAGATATTCGAATCACTTCTTAGAATGTGGAATCGAACCGTGTCTTCTTAAATGATGAATAAAGTCATCCCCTTTGGTTGACAGTCAGGCCGCGCACTGTAGGAAGAGAGGTGATAATATTAAATTTCATTCTTTGTAAAGAATCATTTAAAACTGTGATTTTGTGCCGTTCTATTCCAGTCGGGCTGAAGAATATGGACGTGGCAGTTTCGTTCATTGATCGCCGAGTCATTTGTTTTTGCTTTTTCAGTTTGTTCTATAAGTTTAAATTTTATCTTCGTCCCAACCCGTTCTGCGCCTAATACATATATTAAATGTATTAAAAAGCGAGTTACAAATTTTCCTTAAATATAATTTTGAAACGAAAGATTTTACGCATTTTAATTGAGTAAAGGAAAAAAAATTAAATGTAAACTAAAAAAATCAGATTGTGAATCAACAACTTTTCTGTTTTCATAAATTATTCGATTGAGGTTTTAGTTCATTTTTATTCTTCGACGTAATTAGGGCTACGTCGTAGCCAATGTCGTAACACCGCTTCCCGTTGATCAGCGAAGTTAAGCGACATTGGGTCGGAGAGTAGTTGGATGGGAGACTGTCCGCTGCATCCAGACTATGTAGCGACCCGTGGTTCGGATTTCACGTAAAGCTGTAGGTCCCCTCCGTCATATGACCTTAGATGTTGCGAAGGAGGTTAAACCAATAATTATTATCGACGTAATTAATTTGGCATTAATACGAATTATTGCAGAGTGCACCGACGGTGAAATTCATCCTTATGCGACATTTCAACCTAAACATTACGATGATATGTCTATGACGTCATCGATGCCGACGTATGGAAGGTCCTCTTTGCATGCGCCAACTTGTCGCAATGTAAGAGGGGTTTAATTGTTCAGTTATTATTACTGTAGCCTAATTAATCAAAATATTAGAAAAATAACAGCCTTTTATCGTTGTGATGTTAATTTTATTTTAATGTTTGATGCCCAAATTTTGAAAATATCTGCGAGCCAAAAAGTACGCGGAAAAATGTTCCTGTGCAAACACGTTGTTTTTTTTTCAAAACAAAACGAGATTAATCATGTCTTCGGAAGTTGATGATGATATCTGACAGGTTATTTCATTAATTCACTTGTCATTGTGTATTGAGGGTGCCTTTAAAAAGAACGTCATTTTTCACCCCATGGAAACCAGCGATTTTGAGTTGAGGGCCATCATCAAATTCTTGTTTAAACTCGAGTGGACAGCTTCGCAAATCAGTGAAGCTTTGCAAAGGGTTTATGGAGATGCTGCCCAAAGAAAACAGCAGTTTATAAATGGATTAACCGTTTTCGAAATGGTAGAGAAGACCTGCAAGATGATCCAAGGGAGGGAAGACCGTCAACCTCGACAAATGAAGAAATGGTAGCCAAAGTGCAGAAATTCGTGGAAGAAGACCGTAGAGTTACAACTGATCAGGTAGCTACTGCAATGGGCATCTCACATGGCTCGGCATCTTCGATTTTAAGCGAACATCTCGGCCTCAGCAAGCTTTCGGCGCGATGGGTCCCAAAAGCGTTGCGCCCAGACCAGCTGGTTCAAAGAGCTGATCTTTCGATGGCTTCTTTAAACAAGATCGAAGCTAACGAAGACGAATTTATGGATCGACTCATAACCGGCGATGAGAAGTGGATCTACCAATACGATCCTGAAAGTAAGGTACAGTCCAAGCAGTGGCTTCCCCGCGGATCTTCTGGACCAGTCAAATTCAAATCGGAGAGGTCGGCGCAAAAGGTGATGGCCACAGTTTTTTGGGACTCGAAAGGGGTGATTTTGGTAGACTATCTTGAAGGACAAAGGATTATCACGGGAGCATACTACGTAGGAGTTTTAACAAAATTGAAAGAAGCATTGGTGAATAAACGACCTGGAAAGTTGCACCGAGGAGTCCTTTTTCATCACGACAACGCTCCAGCGCATTCTTCGAAGGTTGTCAGGGCTGTCCTACGAGAATTTCGATGAGAAATCTTACCACATCCACCCTACAGCCCTGATCTCGCCCCATCTGACTTCTTTTTGTTCCCAAAACTGAAAAACCATCTCAAAGGAGCCCGATTTAGAAGTATGGACGAAGCAAAAATAGCCGTTTCAGATTGGTTCAAAACGAGAGGTGAAGGGTTCTTCAGGGAGGGGTTAAATGGATGGAAACACCGCCTTCAAAAGTGCATGAACTTAGAGGGGAACTATGTTGAAAAATAATTGCTTTACGTTCATATGTTTTCGCTTAATAAAGGATTCTTTGTTTTTTCCGCGTACTTTTTGACCCCCTTAATTGTCATTGCTTTTCTTTCTCAGAGTTTTAAGGTATATAACGTTTTGTTATATAACTTTTAAGCGTTACATTTGTTTATGAAATAAATAGGCATGTAAACATATACGTAAACGATCGTACTTTTGCGTAGATAACAAATTAATTTGAAAAGGCAAACATTTTAAAACTAAGATGACATCTCTAGAGGCATTTTTTTTACAAAATTAATTCATTTTGAAGGCTCATCAAAACCTAGACAAAAAAGTTGACGTAAAGAACTTGAGACCTCGTCCTCGATCGTTGAGCGGAGGTAGCGACTACGTCAGAGGATGCAACGAGAGCGATGACTACGAAAGCGGATACTCTGATTCAGACGCCGATACTTTGCCTTCATCCAAGACCAGCAGATACGCTCGATCTACATATCAACCGTCCGTCGTCAGAAGCGTCCATCATAGTAAGAAAGTTTTACTCTGTCCCTGAAAAATGCTTTTTGGAATTATATGGAATCATTTTGTCATTTCTTCACGTATTCGCGTCTATAATTTTTTCTAACTCAAGACAACAGTCCTCATAAACCGCAATTACGTTAACGAACTAAATTATTTCAGTCTCATTCCCGTTATGGGATTTAAATTTACAATGAAGCAAAAAGGTGTTAAAAAGAGTAAACAAAGAGAATAAACAAGAGATGGTGTAATAAGAAGTGTTTGGGGGCGAAAACGAAGTAGCAAAGTTTCCACTAGTGTATATTAGTCCTCAGCGGCGGATCTAGGAGTTTTTGACGGGGTGGGGGGAGTGGCTGGTTGGGTTTGGGATGCGGTTTTGAACCCAACCTAAAAATATGCACAATCTCACGCACACATAGAAATGTATACCCATGTACCCACCCTAAAATGATACGCACTAAACATCATATTTACCTTCTGCCCCCTTGTCTACTCGGAGAGAATGTTGTTGATTGAGTGTTAGAAAATCTAGAAGAGGAAGAGCCATTGTTGTCCCAAGGCGATATGATGACTAAGCTGATTGATGCAGCATTGCTTGTATATGTTAAGTTAAGGTGTATATATATATCCATCTCATAATTGTAAGGTTAGTGAAAAATTAACTTAATTTAGAGCTAGCATTTTTGGGCTCTCATGGCATCATTGTTTGGGCACTCTTGTGGCATCATTTTTTTGGGGGGCGCTGTGCGTCCTTCCTACTCGTTTCTTGAATGCGGCACTTACAGGTCGTGGTCTTATAGAGAGCTCTCTTGCAATTAAGTTTGGTTGTTTAGATACAAGATTGTTGCAAGGTTTAGAAAGAAGACCATAAATAGTGCCCCTTTTGTTTTTTATCTTAATTTTATGCAACTGAGACCTAAGGTAGGCCCACATCGAGTCAGCAACCCTGAGGTAGGACCTAATAGGACCTCCAAGTCCGTAAGTTTTTAGTCTAGCTTAACTTGGGCTGTAGGTTAAACTAGCCCTTCAGAGCTTGGCCGTTCACGGCTCAGCTGGGATTCTGAACCCGATAAAATAAAAAATAAATAACATTGACAGGAAACACCATTAAGAATGCAAAACCTCTGTCATTGGGGGTTGGAGCCCCTTCAGCGCCCCTTGGATCCGCCACTGTTAGTTCCAACACTGATGTTTGGATGTTATTGGGAAAACACTGGTATAAAATGTATTAGTGAATTAACTTAGTGATGGAATGTGTGGTATGAAAAATTGTATATACGAAAAAGGAGGTACAATAAGAGTTAATTTGTATTATTATTATGCGGAAAGGTGAGTAATGGTAAAAGTGTAAAAATGTATATGAAAGTGTGTGAAAATGTGGAAAGGAGTGAAAAACTCAGCAGACGAAGCAACGATGTAATTAGTGAATGTGAAATCAGTGACAGAATGGATTTAACTTTGACGCATAGATGCTAAAGTTGGAGCAGACTAAAACGAGTTTTGGGAAAGCTATACGAATATAAACAGTCTTCCAGAAATATTGCATGCATTTCATCCGAATAAGGAAATGCCTTTCTCAGAACATTCACGTGTTTATATTGGACTATCAATGGAATGCTCGTGATCAGTCTCGAGCTAAAGAATTGTCTCGTCTTATGATATAAGGGAAATAGAATTTGGAGGCAAACATTTTGTGTGCAGGAAATATTTCCATAAATCATATTCAAACTGCATGGTTATAATGCGTTGATTTTGAAGTTTTTTAGGCGTATTTATTTCGGTTTCATATGTAACCGCGTTTGTACTTAATAAAGTAATACTAATCAACGTTGTCCTTTTCCAGATAGGCTCTATATCGCCTCTGACGTAAGTTCCATACAATCCCCAGAGAAAGAGAGAAAAAGTCTTCGAAGAAAACTGAAAGGCAGATAACGGTGATATCATGTCAAACTGAATTTCTTACAATGAAACATTGAAGTAAAAATGAATTGATTGTATGTAAATGAAAATAAACCCATAAAAATAATGACATTGTACAGTATTTATTATTTGTAGAGTTATAACATAAGAGTAGATATTCAAATTCATTATAAATAGATGGAAAAAGAAAAAGAATGAAATGGGAAACTAAAAGCGAGTGGGACTCGAACCCGAGTTGCGTGATCAGAATCAACCTCTTATCAATCACATCACCCAGAACCCCAAAACAGGTTCGTTTAAGCAAAGCAAACCTTTACGCCGTTTGACCAAATATTGACTTCGCTTAACGATTCTTTTGGGGGTTTTGGAGTGTGATCAGTAGTAGCGCTCACTCTGAAAGGAATTCGAGACCCATTAGCTCCTAGTTTCCCATTTTATTGCCTTTTCACATTCCATTTCATTTAAGTGCGGTTATTGCACTTAAGACACATTCATTATAAATACTCATGTCTAAACTTCTCCAAATCACGCTCTAATTCTTTTAATGCACTTATTTTAATTTCAAATGTAAACAAGCCATCACGTGTTTTTGTGACACTGACGTAAAGTGTGAGCATTTTTCTATAAAATCCGTTTTATGTATGTTAAATGTATAATTCTATATAGCATGAATGTATCCTACGAATACCCATCAATAAAAATCCTAATTATTTAGTGTATAGGTATCAATAAGTTGTGTCGTTACTTTAGTGTAACATTGCCTATATCTACTGTCTACTGTCCATTTTCTGTACCGACCGAAGGTCGAACTGAGCCATCTTAACATTTTCATCGTAAATGTTTAGGAAAAAAATTTAGATTACGAGACACCATTCTAATTATTGTATATTTGTAAAGCATTTGTAATTTGTAGTCAGTGTGCAATTTCTTTTTTTAACTGAAGACTCCCTTTTCCGCAACTTGTTATCAATAATGAATGTTATGATGATTCTCTTTTCATTCCTGTGTGTGTAAGTTTTTGGGGATCAGACTGTGTATTGTGTATTTTTTAAGCTCGTTACCATAGTGTAATTGTAATGCGCGTGTTCGGTTGGTAAGTCCGTCTCGACGGCCTTCGTGTCTATAATATTTTTAATCTCTTTTATAACCAGTGGACATCTATAAAGTCCGCAAATTGACATAAACTTGTATTAAAGTAAAACTCGGTAAATTTTGAATATTTTAAAGGTATCCGGAAGTTGACTCTAAATGTTAACCAGTGGATGACATTAAACGTCCAAATATGGATATGGATAGCCTACTATATACCGATAAAACCTTAAAAAACCGATATTTGCTGGATATAATTTGGTGTATGGGAATACAGTAAACTTGAACTCTGCAAATAAATGCAACATTAAAATCTCGTGATTGTTACAAATAAATATGGAAACATTGATTATATTTGTTTTCCTAAGTTCATTTCATTAGATAATACTTTTTTTATATATTTATATAAAAGATCAGGATTAAAACATTCTTTACAATTATTGAAAGATAATCGAAAATAATGTGTGTATTGGCAACTACTGTTACAAAATCTAGGAGAGGAAGAACTATTGCTATCCCAAACCGATACAATAACTAGGCCGATTAATGCAGCACTGCTTATATATATATATATATATATATATTATATATATATATATGTATATTGCAACGTTTCAAGCACAAACTATGCTCATCCTCAGGCAAAATTATATTGGTGAAGGCCGCTTCTGGCAAGCTTCAATTTCATTTAAGCAGAAAGCAACAGACAAGAAGGAAAGAAACATCCATCAAGTTGAAGGGACTATATTTTGTATATTGCAACGTTTCAAGCACAAACTATGCTCATCCTCAGGCAAAAATTATATTGGTGAAGGCCGCTTCTGGCAAGCTTCATTTCAATTTAGCAGAAAGCAACAGACAGAAGGAAAGAAACATCCATCAAGTTGGAAAGGGACTATATTTTGTATATTGCAACGTTTCAATCAGCACAAACTATGCTCATCCTCAGGCAAAATTATATTGGTGAAGGCCGCTTCTGGCAAGCTTCAATTTCAATTTAAGCAGAAAGCAACAGACAAGAAGGAAACATCCATCAAGTTGGAAAGGGACTATATTTTGTATATTGCAACGTTTCAAGCACAAACTATGCTCATCCTCAGGCAAAAATTATATTGGTGAAGGCCGCTTCTGGCAAGCTTCAATTTCAATTTAAGCAGAAAGCAACAGACAAGAAGGAAAGAAACATCCATCAAGTTGGAAAGGGACTATATTTTGTATATTGCAACGTTTCAAGCACAAACTATGCTCATCCTCAGGCAAAAATTATATTGGTGAAGGCCGCTTCTGGCAAGCTTCAATTTCAATTTAAGCAGAAGCAACAGACAAGAAGGAAAGAAACATCCATCAAGTTGCCTGAGGATGAGCATAGTTTGTGCTTGAAACGTTGCAATATACAAATATAGTCCCTTTCCAACTTGATGGATGTTTCTTTCCTTCTTGTCTGTTGCTTTCTGCTTAAATTGAAATTGAAGCTTGCCAGAAGCGGCCTTCACCAATATAATTTTTTGCCTGAGGATGAGCATAGTTTGTGCTTGAAACGTTGCAATATACAAAATATAGTCCCTTTCCAACTTGATGGATGTTTCTTTCCTTCTTGTCTGTTGCTTTCTGCTTAAATTGAAATTGAAGCTTGCCAGAAGCGGCCTTCACCAATATAATTTTTGCCTGAGT
>JAJOZX010007123.1:0-130000 GCA_023014485.1 Bathynomus jamesi | reverse complement strand
CACACAGTATATAAATACTAATGTGGAAAATAACTCTGGTGAGCAACCAATTGGTTTCATCCATCCAGTTATTGACATAAAAGGAGTTTAATAATTGTTAGATTAACTACCTACCTAATCAGTGGACCATTTTCGTTACCTCCCAACTACCAACACGTATCAGTTTTCCATAATCCCTTCTAGCTGTCTACACTCTTCTATTTATATGGACATGTTAGGCCCGAACAGTATTCCAATTTGGGTATGATCAGTGTTTTCAGTAGAGGAATCATTATATTCCTATCCCTTCGTTGAAAGTTCTCAGTATCTGCCCAGTTATTCTCTTTGCTATGTTTACTGCTATCTCATTTTCTGTTTTAAATTTCGCATCATCAGTCATTACAACTCCGAAATCTTTTGCTTTAGAATTTCTCTGAATTTCCTGTTCATTTGGGGTATAGTATTCCATGGATTTTAGGTCCTCCCTGTTTCCGTACCGTAACAATTGAAATTTCTTCATATTGTTGTCTTCCGTCCACTTGTAGATTATGTTCATGTCTGTTTGTAGAGATCCTATATCTTCTGGGTTTCTTATTTTTCTACTGATCTTTGTGTCATCGGCAAATGATGTTACTGTGTGTCTCTGGTAACGTCCTCATCTATGTCAGTTAGCATGATTATGAAGAGTACGTGGAGCTAACACTATTCCTTGTGGTACTGAGCTGACAACCTTTGATTCTGATGAAAATATTCCTTGTACTGTAACGACTTGCTGCCACTCACTAAGGAAATTATATATCCATTTCCCTACTTTTCCTGTTATTTCCATATATTTCAGTTTATGTATTATGATTCCATGGTCACACACGTCGAACGCCTTGGCAAAGTCTGTGTATATTACATCATAGTTTTCATTACTTTCAAGTGAATCAATAATGTTGTTGTAGTGTTCCATTAGTTGTCATAGGCATGATCTGCCTGACCGAAATCCATGTTGGTTATCATTGAATTTTTTCAGTTTTCAAAAAGTCACAGATTTTCTGTCTAACTATTATTTCAAATATTTCAGTGAGATGAATGTAAGCGACACTGGCCTAGAGTTTTTGGCCTCGGATCGATCTCCTCCTTTATATATTGGGACTATGCTCACGCTCTTCAGGATGCCCAGTATTTCTCCCCTGTCTAGTGATCGTCTCCACATCTAATATAGGGGCTCAACGATTGCATTCTTGCAGTTTTTGATCAGTGTGGCATTCCATTTGCCCGGTCCTACCGCTGAGTGTGCTTTAGTTTCCCTATAGTTTGTGTAATATCATCTGTCGTAAAGTCGAAGTCCGTTATACTTTCTCCTTGCAGTTCTTCTTCAAAGAACGCGTTTCTGTCGCATATCATTTTGTCCGTTTTTGGGATACTAAATGATGATTCGTACTAAGCTCTTAATATTTCAGATACTTCCGTTAGATCATCAGATAAAGCACTGTCTTCATTTTTCAAAGGTCCGATAGTAGTGTCATTTTTCGACTTCTTTTTGCAAAATTATAGTAGTACTTTGAGTTAACCTTTATCGCTTCTATAGCGTCGTCGTCGTCGTCTTTTTATGTATGCTTCTCAATTAGTTTGTAGTGATTCCCCTTCCTTCATTTGTATAATTATTTACTTTCCTTCACTCTTATCATTATTCATTCTCTCTACACGCTTTTCACTCGCTTTTCGCATACTGTATAAATAAGGTAACCGCCGAGTCGAAAAACCGTTAGATAATGCAAAGGGAGACTGGGGTTAATTATAATCTTCATTACACTTTTTACTACTTTATTATTGCCGAAACAGACTTAGTTAAACGGGGTAATGCGAGGGGAGATTTAATTATAATACTTAAGTCGAGAGAGATACAAAAGAATCTAAATTCACAATTACATTCTAACACGAAAGGACACCTTTGTAAACGCGAGGCGGGCCGATGACTGAAGGGCATCTCTACCAAACCTCCGCGGACCGACTCCTTGTGTTGCCAATTCCTATTTTATAATTTCAATAAACAAACCATTATTTATCTTAATTACATTTGTTAAACATCATTATACTCTCTATTAATTTCTTATAACCAAAACATTCTAATTAAATATAATTATAATATAAACAACCATAATTTATCGTAATTTCATTTATTTAATATTATTATCTTCTTTTAATTTCTTATAACCAAAACATTCTAATTTTTAATTAGACATTACTACAAGTTCTTGTATGACACAATCGATACTCTGCAGTTTATCATTTAATATTTTTCTGACGTTGTTGTCTTTGCAGTTACTGTACTTAATTTTGCAATCACTCTTTTTCTCTTTTGGAACAATTACCTTTTTTGTCTCTCAAACCTGCTTCTCTTTCCTCTTTGTTGTATTTTTGGGACATGGCTTTCCACAATTTCCAGCGTCTTCTCCTCTAAGGTCATTAGCATCTCTTCCTTTGTCTTAGCCTTGAAGATGGTTTTCCAATCTATTACTTCCATGCTGGATGCAACACCTTCCCAGTTTATAGCTTTGGAGTGAAAATTAAAAAATTTGAATTTGCTTCTCTCTATTGTTCGTGTTCTTTCCTTTCCTGTCGCTTTTATATTGGTTATTTCAATAATGTTGTGATTCGATATTATAGTTGGGGATATTTCTACGTTATCAATTAGCTTCCTGTTGTTTGTGAATACCAAATCTAGGCAGTTGTTTTTTCTTGTTTTCTCTTTTTTCTTGTGTTAACATAAATTCATCAGCTAGAGCTGGTAGCATTTTTACCGGATCCTGGTCTTTCCGTGTAACCCCCTTGTCCTGGTGTATACATATATTTTTTCCTGTCCTTTTATATTCCATGAATGGAAAATTAAAATCACCAAAGAGAAAATTTGGAGGTTGGAGAATGTAGATCTTTTACCCAGTTTCTGACCTCTATAATGGAATCTGAGAATTTTTGAAGTTGGCGTATTCGGGGGTCTGTACATTACAATTACTACCATATTTAATTTTTCGACTTTTGCTGCTACACATTCTACGTAGTTGTTTGAAGTCGAAATCCATATTGGGCTCCAAATAAATCTAATCTAACATAACCTAACTTATAAAAATACACTTGCATGTGGTTGTATGATTATTTGGAGTCCAATATGGACTTCGGCTACTATAACTAACAGCCCAAGTTTATCAGTCTCTAAAGCCTATACTCCACACGAACTAGTCCCATGTAAATTAAAAATTTATTTAAAAATGCTACATTTCGCACCATCGCAAATGAAACTTTATAAGACTTCTCAGCTTCTCAGTAATGTATAGCTCCCTGTAGCTCAGTGGTTACGTTGTTGGGATCTGGGTGGTGAAACTCCCGAGTTCGTTCCCACCTGTTGGCTTCGGGTGGGGTTCGGCCGGCTACTCGCCCTATTTCTGCTCGGGCTTAGGCAATTCTTGGGACACGCTCACTGCAACGTAGTGGGGAAATGAATTTCTGGGTGTTATTTTTACCTCAGTAATGCATATCCGCAATGCAGCTTGAAATTATATATAATTAAATCCCACATCCTAAAAATTACGACTTAAGAACATGGGCGTAACGAGGATTTTTTTTTTTTATTATTCAGTCCACTCAAGTTTTATTTAAGATTGATCGATGACATATGCACATGATACATACAATATACTGTACATAATTACATACAAGTATATACACACAGGGTGTTTCATGACCTGTGGGACGCACTTTCAGTATGGATTCAGGACCTGAAAACAATTAAAAAAGTTTATATAAACATACTCCTGAAATCGCTTTGTTTCTGAGTTACAGCCAGTTTTGTGTTCCAGCAATTCTTTCCGCAAACTATTTACAAACACTGCTTGCCGACAATGTTTGAGAGTGTGTACGAGACTTATTTCATGTATGGCCTTGCCGATTGTAATGTTTCGTACACACTATGACATGTTTCAATATCGTTGAGTGTAGAGCCATCAGTCAGTCAGAGGTGCATCGCGGTGTTTCACTGTTTGTATTCGTGACTTCTTACGTGAATAAGTGCAGTCTTGTGAAAAAAACCTTAAAAGTTTTTGTGCTATTCAGTGATAGTGTGCATCTGAAGTGAGAATGGAGGCTTATTCAAACAGAGAAATGGCAGACATGCATCTCGTGTATGGACTTGCCGGTGTAATGCGGCCGCAGCAAGACGTCTGTATGCGGAAAGACTTCCGAATCGCCGTCTGCCAGATAAGAAGACCCTTCAGAGAATAGACGAGCGTCTTGGTGATACAGGATCATTCAACAAGCGAGTTTCAGATGGTGGTAGACCAATCAGCGCCGGAACTGCTGAGTTGGAGGAGCGTGTCCTGAATCGCGTGGAGGAACATCCTGGTGTCAGCACCCGAGGGATAGCAAGCAGAGGGTGTAAGATACACAACTGTGTGGAGAATTTTACGGGAACAACAGCTTCACCCATATCACATTCAGAGAGTACAAGGCCTTACTGAAGCTGATTTCCTACCACGAGAGGCTTTTTGTACTTGGTTCCTTCAACAGTGTGCTCGCGATCCTTTTTCTATCCTCCTTGCTGTTTTCTGATGAGGCTGCCTTCACAAGAAATGGCGTGATCAATTTTCACAACACTCATCACTGGGCCAAACAGAATCCGCATGTCATCATCCAGTCAACCAACAACGATTTAGTATCAATGTATGGGCAGGACTTATTGCCGACAACTTAATCGGTCCTTTTGTTTTGCCTCGAAGATTAACAGGAGAATCGTATTCCAATTTTTTAAGGAATGAATTAAGCGATTTATTAGATGAAGTTCCTCTTGGTGTTCGACGTTGTATGTGGTTTATGCATGACGGCGGTCCGCTTCATTTGAGTCGAGTAGCCAGAGACTTATTTGGATGACCATTTCCCTGATAAATGGCTAGGCCGTGGAGGACCCATTGCATGGCCTGCTCGCTCCCCAGACCTGAATCCACTCGATTTTTACCTGGGAAAATCTGAAATCCATCGTTTACGTAACACCCATTGATATCGTTGAAATGCTTCGCCAACGTGTAGAACAAGGATGCCAGAAAATCCGAATACCTGGAATGTTTGAACGCGTCAGGCAGTCTATGACGAGGCGTGTTCAGGCGTGTATTACGGCGCAAGGCGGTCATTTTGAGCACTTCCTTTAAAGGGAAGGCGGATACTTGCTGGAACACATAACGGGCTGTAACTCGAAAACAAAGCGATTTAGGGCATATGTTTATAAAAAAAATGTCCAGTGTTTTCAGGTCCTGAATCCATCCTGAAAGTGCGTCCCACATGTTATGAAACACCCTGTGTGTATATATAGTATATAATGCAAACCCACAAGGAAAAGAAAAATGATTCAAAGGCCTTTCGTCTTTTCAGAAGTACATCTCGTCAGGGAATTCAGGGATTCCCTGACGAGGTGTACTTCTGAAAAACGAAAGGCCTTTCAATCATTTTCTTTGTCCTTGTGGGTTTGCATAATTCATTCATTTCACACGTTTCATTGTGAAATTCATCCCATATATATATATATATATATATATATATTATATATATATGATGAATAAAACCACGAAGGGAAAAGAAACACAAAGTGGTGCTCAAGCGCTTTCGTCTAATGACATCCTCAGGAACACATATATATATATATATGGAAATTATTTCACGAAAGTAACACGTGAAAAATATTTATGATGAATAAAACCACGAAGGAAAGGAAACACAGAATGGTGCTCAAGCGCTTTCGCCTAATGACATCCTCAGGAACACTGAAGTACATAAAGAGTTACAGCCTATGTATGCATCAATATTCCGTTAGAACGGGACAGTTGTCCAGTGCCCTTTTTGTCCATTTGTCAGAGTTATCCCATTGTATTGATTGGAATAATGTTTCAGTTTTGTTTCACTCTAGCAACATTGTTAATAGAAATATTCTTGAGTCGGCTATAATTCAACTTACAAATACCTTAACATGAGTAAAGGTCTGTTTCAACTTGATCCTGTTGCTCTGAATTCCTTCAGAATGGATTTAAACAAAAAGGGCAGGTTGTTAAATCTTTGGTAAAAAATTTGTTTTTGTCTGTTGTTTCCCTTACAATTTTATTTTTCAATTTTTTGCTGTATGAGTGTATGTGTATGTATGTATGTGTATGTGCGTATGTGTGTGGTCATTGCAGTTAAATGTGTTTGTATGTATATGTGTGTATATGTATGTATGTATGTGTGTATATGTATGTATGTATGTATGTATGCAGTTAAATATATATATATATATGTATATGTGTATGTACCTTACCTTACCTTACAACCTCACAAAGGTTCTGCGGGATGATTTCTCATTTCGTGAAGGTCAAGCTTGTATATATATATATATATATATTGTGTGTGTTTGTGTGTGTGTGTTTGTATTATGTGTGTATATGTATATATATATTTGGGTATGCGGGTATATATGTGTACGTGTATTATTTGTAATTTTTTCAAGTTATATTTATTTTTATTTCTTTATTCTTTTGCGACCTACCGTTTTCTCAGACAATAATTATAAAAACAATTTGGTAATTTTTTTCCCTTATGCATATATTATATATATATATATATTCTGTATATATTGCGTTTATATTTCGTATATATACCGTAAATATGTTGTATATATATTTTATTGTTCTTTATATATCATCTAGGGATCATTTTGTTTTCCAATTTATATTTACTTGTATTTTTGTATTCGTTTGTGACTATAATATGCATATGTGGTAATTTTTCCCTTATAAATTGGTGTGCCTCTCTTAAAATTTATCTTTCAATTTTTATTTTTTAATAATGTGACATATATATCAATTTGGCAGCATCTATTAAATCGATTGTAAAACCTCCCTCTTGAGCTTGAATTGGTAGACTCCACTTACAATATTTATATTTATTTTTATTTCTTTATTTTTTTGTGACCTGTTCCATAAAAAAGCCATTTGAATTTATATGGAAGGTCGGCCAAAGTGCTAAAAGGTTCTTTATATATATATATAATATATATATATATGTGTATATATATGTATATATATATATATATGTATGTATATGTATTTATGGTTTTTTTTTATTTGCCTGTTTATTTCTTATGATTATTTAGGCTGTGACATATATCACTAAGGCACTATTTTGTAATTAATTTTTTCTCAATTTATATTTATATTTATTTTTATTTCTTTATTCTTCTGTGACCATATAAATGTTGGCTCCTCCCACAATTTTTTCTATGCTTACTATATATATGTATATATTTATATATATATATATATATGTATATATATATATGTATATATATGTGAATATGTATGTATGTATGTTTATTTTTGTAACCTATATATTGCCTTGATCTGTCCTTTCACTCCAGTGTTCCTGAGGATGTCATTAGACGAAAGCGCTTGAGCACCCCTTTGTGTTTCTTTTTTCCTTCGTGGTTTTATTCATCATATATATATATATATATGATGAATAAAACGACGAAGGAAAGGAAACACAAAAAGGTGCTCAAGCGCTTTCGTCTAATGACATCCTCAGGAACACAAGTACAAAAAAGGTTACGGCCTATATATAGGTTACAGAAAGAAAAAAATAAATAAATAAATAAATAACATACATACACAAACATATATATATATATATATATATTATAATATATATATTGTGTGTGTGTATATATATATATATATATATATATATTATATATATATATATAGTATATATATGCAATAAACAGAGAAGTAAAAATAAAAATTAAAAATTAAAGGATTAACAAAGAGGCATACAGATTTGTAAGGAAAAATATCGATTTTTGCACAAATCAAATGAATTATAAAAATACAAATTTATACTGGAAATCTGCCCGGGTTTTAACACTTTGCCTTTATAGTCAAGTTTCGATATATATAAAAATAAAATGAAGATTAAAGTTAATAAAGCATACAAGTTTACCAAAGATTTAGCGTCCTACCCTTTTTATCTAAATCTGTTTTGAAGGAATTCAAAACAACAGGATCGAGTTGAAAAAGACCTTTGCTTATATTGAAGTTATTTGAAAGTTGGATAATGGCAGACTCAAGAATATTTCTATTAACAATGTTGCTAGAGTGAAATAAAACTGAAGCATTGATTGGAATAATTGATTGGAATAATGCTTCAGTTTTATTTCACTCTAGCAACATTGTTAATAGAAATATTCTTGAGTCTGCCATTATCCAACTTTCAAATAACTTCAATATAAGCAAAGGTCTTTTTCAACTCGATCCTGTTGTTTTGAATTCCTTCAAAACAGATTTAGATAAAAAGGGTAGAACGCTAAATCTTTGGTAAACTTGTATGCTACTTTATTAACTTTTAATCTTCATTTTATTTATATACATATATCGAAACTTGACTATAAAAGGCAAAGTGTTAAAACCCGGGCAGATTTCCAGTATAAATTTGTATTTTTATAATTCATTTGATCTTGTGCTAAAAATCGATATTTTTCCTTACAAATCTGTATGCCTCTTTGTTAATCCTTTAATTTTTAATTTTTATTTTTACTTCTCTGTTTATTGCATATATATATATATATATATATATATATATATATATACAGTGGTGGGCACCGTTAACCAAAAGTTAACTTCGTTAACCGCTAATCCGTTAACCAAAAGTTAACTTCGTTAACCGTTAATCCGTTAAACATGTAACGGAAGTTACCGATAAACCGTTAACGTTAACTTTTATTATAAAAAAAATGAAAAACACAATATATATATATATAATTTAATTTTCCCTCTTCTTCTCGTTCTCCATTTTGTCCATGAGATGCATGTTGCCCTTCATGAAAATTAGCATATCAAAGTTTTCATCAGACAGGGATGATCTCTTGGCCCTCAGAATGTCCTTGCCCATAGAGAACAAACGCTCCACTGCAACACTGGAGGGATGGCTGTGTTGAACTTGATGAACAAGTCCACCAACACTTGCTCACCCAAGAAGGCAGCATCTGTCAGCAAGTCCTTGGAGTTGGTCTCCAGCCAGGTCTTGACCAAGTTCTGGGCCTTGCCCTTGAGTGACCTGTGCTTCTGCTGCTCTCTTTTGTCTGGATGACAGCACTGAAGAAGTCATCCTCCTCCTCCTCCTCGTTGTTGCTGCCTCCACTGTTGCTGCCCACTTCGTTGGACTGCTGCTTCATGGCCTCCTTATGGAGATTTTAAAGATGTGGTACCTAGAAGTACCGCCAGGACAAAAGGGTTAAGGTGAAAACGCTCCCATTGTAAGACATCAATTGACTTAATTTATGTCATCAAAGTGACATGAGAATTGAAATCTTACCTGATCAGTTTTATGGTTCTTGAAATGTATCAAGGAGACTACTAATAAGGTACTCACAGACATATTATAAATATACATGACTTACTTGACAACGATTATTTTTAAATATTCACTAGCACAAACATGTTGCGCAAGGGACAGACTGCAAGTGAAACGAATGTAGTTATTTGTTGTAATTGTTACATATATATAATTGAAAGTGCCTTAAAATGCTCGTGATATTTCTTGAAAGAAGTTGAAACATTCAACTCAAATGGCAATCTTTCCGCCTGATTTTACAGTCGACCATGTTTTGCTCAAACCAATGCCATAAATAACTACCATATTTGGTAAGACACAAATTGTGGCGACGGAAAAAATATATCGCCTGATTTTGCACTGCGGAAATGGAAATTCGTTCATCACTATTAACAGTGGCGGATTAATTGCGCACCTGCTCAGCACTGAAAATAATAGAAACTTTTAAACGTTTATTTATGAATTTTTGGGTTAACGGACTTGAGTTAACGGAAGTTAAATGTAACGGAAGTTAATTAGTCCGATAATGATTTTCAAAGTTAACTTAAAAGTTAAATCGTTAACGAAAAAGTTAACTTCGTTAATTAACGATTAACGGATTAACGGTTTGTGCCCAGCTTTGTATTATATATATATATATATATATGTGTGTGTGTGTGTGTAGATATGTATGGAGATATATATATATATATATATATGTATATGTTTGTGTGTATGTATGTTATTATTATTTATTTTATTTTTTATTTTTTCTGTAACCTATATATAGGCCGTAACCTTTTTTGTACTTCAGTGTTCCTGAGGATGATGTCATTAGACGAAAGCGCTTGAGCACCTTTTTGTGTTTCCTTTCCTTCGTGGTTTTATTCATCATAAATATTTTTCACGTGTTACTTTCGTGAAATAATTTTCATATATATATATATATATATATATATATATATATATACAATAAACGGAAAAATAAAAATAAAAATTAAAAAAATTTAAAGGATTGTGGGGGCGCATACAAATTTGTAAGGAAAAAACTATCGATTTTAGCACAAGATCAAATGAATTCTTTCCAACCAATGTTATTAAAAAAAAAAAAAACTACCGATTTTTAGCACAAGATTAAATGAATTGTTTCCAACCAATGTTATTAAAAAAAAAAAAAATACAAATTTATACTGGAAATCTGCCCGGGTTTTAGCACTCTACCCTTCTTGTTTAAGGTTCGATGTATATAAAAATAAATTGAAAAATAAAAGTTATTAGAGTAGCATACAAGTTTAATAAAGATTTAGCGTTCTACCCTTCTTATCTAAATCTGTTCTGAAGGAATTCAAAACAACAGGATCGAGTTGAAAAAGACCTTTGCTTATGTTGAAGTTATTTGTAAGTTGGATAATGGCAGACTCAAGAATATTTCTATTAACAATGTTGCTAGAGTGAAATAAAACTGAAGCATTATTCCAGTCAATACAGTGGGATAACTCTGACAAATGGACAAAAAGGGCACTGGACGACTGTCCTGTTCTAACGGAATATTGATGCTGTTTTATACGTGTGTGCAAATCCTTTCCCGTCTGACCTATGTAAAAGGAATCACATTGTTTACAACCAATTTTATAGATAATGCCTGAATTATTGGTAGGGCTATTTTTTACTATGATATTTTTCACAATATTGTCCGTGTTTTCTTCTACATTAATGAAGGGGCATGCAATTCGTATCCGACGAAAGTTTCTTACTAATTGTCTAGAGGAGCAAGTTCTTCCCAAATCCCTCCTTCCGATTCGCCTCAGACAAATTGACGACCATCCGTCCAACAACTTCAGCAGATTAATTTTAAAGAAACATATTGAAGTCACCAGACAAAATGAGTGGTCCGCCTTCAAAAATTTAAGCATTGCCAAACGTAATTTTGTAACCGTTATTCCCCAACCGTGGATCCAACCTTTGTTTGATGAAATTTACAACGAGTTGCGTCGGAGAACTTCTTCACTTCGTAACATTTTGGATCGAAAAATTAAAAGTCTCATTCGAAATAGTCAGTGGAGTAAAAAAGCAAGCTCAAAGTGTGTTTTGAACCTTTCTTCGAAAAACATTAGTGACGATGCAAAAAGTGCCCTTGGATATGGTATGTCCTTTTTTATTGTTAAAAAACCTTTGGCTTTACAAATTTGTTACAGTCTCGCTTGTTTTGAAAAACAGTGTAATCTCCCTCCGTATTTGTTTAACATAGTTAAAGGCCTTGTTTATAGTGCGGCGAATAGTAGTTACGAAGATAACTTTCCTAAACGTTTTCGCAATAGCCTCTCACAATTAAAAAAAGATGGGGAGCTCCATATTACTAAAGCAGACAAGGCTAACACCATAGTTATTATGGACAAAGTGGACTACATCAGAAAGATGAACGAGCTTCTCCAGGACCCCGCCACATACAGCAAACTTAGGAAGAACCCGCAGGATGACGTCATCAAATCATTTAATAGTGGCTTCAAACGCATTCTCAAAAATCATAAGGACTTAATTCCGCTTTTCATGTCCACTTCTCCTTCTCTGCCCTACCTGTACGGTCTTATTAAAACCCACAAACCTGGCAACCCTATGCGCCCTATTATTAGCTTGGTGGGCTCTATTACTTATAAACTCTCCAAATGGCTTGTCAAAGTCTTGTCCCCCATTCTCGGAACTATCTCTGATTCACATGTAAAAAATTCCATGGATCTTACTGAAAAATTGAATAATGCACGTACTGAAACTAACGATAGATTGATCAATTTTGACGTTTGTTCATTGTTTACAAAAGTGCCGATTGACGATATGCTTGACTTTCTCTCCCAAGAATTACATAAGTATGACCTGCCACTACCTTCACACATTGTTTTGGAACTTATTAAGCTTTGCATCAAAGACTGTAAATTCACTTTCAATAACGAGTATTATCAACAAGTTTTTGGGATGGCCATGGGCAACCCCTTGTCGCACCTCCTCTCCAATATTTATGGAGTTTTTCGAAATTACTTACATTCCGAGAATCCTGGGGGTTGGCATCCCTTGGTTGCGGTACGTCGACGATATTTTGTGTATCTGGCCCATGAATCGTGACCTGGATAACTTCCTCTTTCAGTTAAATGATCAAGTCCCCTCCATCAAGTTTACTTTAGAAGTGGAACAAGACAACTCAATCCCGTTTTTGGATGTGCGTGTACATAGGGAAAGCCCAGGTTTTAAGTTTAGTATCTATCGGAAAAAAACAAACAATTTGTCCTACGTACACTTTTACTCGGGACATGACACCCCCACAAAGAAGGCCATTTTTTCTTCAATGTTTCTCCGCGCCCTTAGGATCGCCAGTCCGGAATACATCGATGCTGAATTAGAAAAAATCAACGGTATTGGAAGTGATCTGTGTTATCCATCTGCGTTTATGGAATCTTGTCTCATTAAGGCAAAACGAACTTTCTATCGTGTCAATAATAACACTCGTACTTTGTCAAAAAAATATATTTTAGTACTTCCATTTTTCCCGGGCTTTTTAGGCATTGCTAATGTACTTAAACTTTTGGATATTAATGTAGTATTTTCATATAACAATATTGTGAAAAATATCATAGTAAAAAAATAGCCCTACCAATAATTCAGGCATTATCTATAAAATTGGTTGTAAACAATGTGATTCCTTTTACATAGGTCAGACGGGAAAGGATTTGCACACACGTATAAAACAGCATCAATATTCCATTAGAACAGGACAGTCGTCCAGTGCCCTTTTTGTCCATTTGTCAGAGTTATCCCACTGTATTGACTGGAATAATGCTTCAGCTTTATTTCACTCTAGCAACATTGTTAATAGAAATATTCTTAAGTCTGCCATTATCCAACTTACAAATAACTTCAACATAAGCAAAGGTCTTTTTCAACTCGATCCTGTTGTTTTGAATTCCTTCAGAACAGATTTAGATAAGAAGGGTAGAACGCTAAATCTTTGGTAAACTTGTATGCTACTCTAATAACTTTTATTTTTCAATTTATTTTTATATACATCGAACCTTAAACAAGAAGGGTAGAGTGCTAAAACCCGGGCAGATTTCCAGTATAAATTTGTATTTTTTTTTTTTTTTTTATAACATTGGTTGGAAAGAATTCATTTGATCTTGTGCTAAAAATCGATAGTTTTTCCTTACAAATTTGTATGCGCCTCCCACAATCCTTTAATTTTTATTTTTATTTTTTTTTTATTTTTCCGTTTATTGTATATATATATATATATATATATATATATATATTCTTTTTTTTTTTTTTTTTTCTGTAACCTATATATAGGCTGTAACTCTTTATGTACTTCAGTGTTCCTGAGGATGTCACTAGACGAAAGCGCTTGAGCACCATTCTGTGTTTCCTTTCCTTCGTGGTTTTATTCATCATATATATATATATATATATATATATATATATATATATAAGAAATGAAACATTAAGAGGAAAATATACATTAAATAATGTAAGCGAAGGAATTATGGAGGAAAAATGATACAATTCATGGAGATAAGAACTGATTATATATTTATATTGACTGAGCACAAAATTAAAATAGTATGACACAATATGCAAATAAAATATTTTGTTAGCATTATAATGTATCTTATAGTTACAAATTAAATTGGACTTTTTTACGATTTTATGACCTTGTAGAAAACCTTGCATTAGTTATACTGTATTTATTTATAATTATTTATATTCATATACGAACAGTTATAATTATTACGACTCATTAAATAAATAAATAAATTATATGGGATTGGGAGGGGGGGGCAATAACCCGGGCCATGGCTCAGTGGCCAGCCCCCTGGCTACGCTGGTGCTTAGAGCAGTTGTCAAAATACACTCGACCTTCCTTTCTTTACACTTGTGATAACAATGACCACGTTTCATTCTAAAATGCAGACCACACACTGCTAGGTCTGGTGGGATATCCCTTGAACACTGGATTCTAAGAGTCTGGCCGTTTGTGAGTGGCTAGTAAGACTTAGTAAGGAGCTGCATCTCGCTGTCGCTCCTGACGGGAAATCTGTGACGCCTGCGTCGCGAGTGTTTGTCAGTTGGTAGCTGCGACATGTTTGGGACTATCCGGCCCTGGGGAAACCCTTGGTCGGTGCAGCAGTAGCGAGAGGTGTAGTCTTCTGGATGCAATGAACGTCACTGGCAGATAGGCGGATGCAGCTTGCACGGGAAGAATTCACCGACCCCCCTCCATTTTATGAACTGGTCAGAAAGTTTTCGATAGTTTTCTTTGCTAGAACGCTTTATCTTATTCATTGTATTCGGAATTACAAAAATAAGTTACAATGACTGGACCACAGAAACTAAAGGCTGAGTGCGCAAGGTGTGAAGTAAACCAGTGGGTGACGAATTTCAAAGAAGCTTGCTTCGAAAAAATCACCTACTCCATCCACCATGTGCCGCTTTTGCGAACTCATGCAGTTAGAAGCTAGAGGAGAGGGTCTGGCGCAGGGCCGGATTAAGACCTTTAGAGGCCCTAAGCACTTAAAAGATTTTGGTGCCCCATATACAGTATATGTAATTCAAAATATAAACAAAAATAAACCATAAAATAAAATTTTATTTTTTGAAATGAAACAAAACTTACAGTAAGATGGAAAATAATGTTTATTTTTGTATACTTCCACTTCATTTATATTTGAAAAGTTTTCTCCTACTTTTTTTAATTGCAAAGTCTTTGATCAGATCCTCAAAACTAATCTTACGTAACACATCTGCTTCTATACTTAGTAGAGATAAGGCATCCAGCCTGCCTTGTTGCATAGTTGTTCTGTTGGTATTTTTAATATACTTCAACTGAGAAAATGAACGCTCAGCTGAGCAATTTGTGACCATTAATGTTAAAAATATACGAAAGGCAATTTCTACATTTGGGAAGGCACACTCAATATTGTCTTCTACAATTATTTTATAAAGTTCAGCATGACTGAATCTTGTTTTTACATTTACTATAGCACACGAAAATATTTAATCTATATGTATTTTTAATATGGCGCTCAAAGATTTGATATAAACAAAATAATAACGCAAAGCGTAAAGTGTGTGATTACAACGAAATATATTTATTCTCTCAAAAGGGTTGTTGTTCACTACAAATTCAAACAATGAAAAAAAATAAATACTATATATGAATATATATAATTCAGTTTTCAACAGCTTATAGGCTATAAGCCGCGATTATAATAGTATAATAAATCCATGGTAAATCCGACAATGGAAAATTTCTGTGGTGCCCCTCTTCCCTTGATGCCCTAAGCACGGGCTTATTTTGCTTAATGGTTAATCCGGCCCTGGTCTGGCGGCTCGAGTTGTCCAGATCGGCTGTTGGAGGCGCGGCGGTCACTGACGCGCTGCGCTCTCCACCCCGGAGCTTATTGATAGGATAGCAGCCCTGGAAATGGGGTCCAGAGGCGGACTGGAGAACTCGAGACCGCGGAGAGGGTAGAGGTGCAACCGGGGCCGGGGTGCAAAATTAGTGTCAGGAATTGCCAGCGACCAACGTGGAATGCACGGAACCGCGACGAAAGGCACTGATGAAGAAAAAGGGTGGGAAGGAGCCTACTGATAGCCCAAAGAAGCCGAAGGATGTAGCTGCCGGCCGGGGTGGGTCGGGTGCTGTAAGTGCGGCTGAGTCTACGGGTGGCGACGGGTATCGAAAGGTATCGGGCAAGAAGGCTGCGAAGCGGAAGCCTGAGAGCCCAGTCGCCGCTGTCAGGACCTCCAACCGCCTTAGTCTCCTGTGCGCGGAGGAGGAAGACACCGTTTTGATTGGGGACTCACAGATCAGGGACCAGGAGTAGTACCTGGTGAATGGAGCGAAGCCAACGTGACCCCTATCTTTAAGAAAGGAGATCACAAAAGTCCAGGGAATATCGTCCCATTAGTCTCACTTCAGTTGTAGGTAAATTATTAGAGGGGATAATAGCGGATAGGATCGTTGACATTTGGATTCCTACAAGCTGCTTGGGGACTGCCAACATGGGTTTAGACGGCATAGGTCGTGTCTCACCAACCTGCTCGAATTTTTCCACGTCATGTGGAGTGAGTACGATAAGAGTAGGGCGATTGATATACTTTATCTCGACTTTCAGAAAGCCTTTGATAAGGTGCCTCACCGCCGGCTAATGGTCAAAGTCCGCGCGCTGAGTATCGATCGGGAAGTGGGTAGCTGGATTGGAAACTGGCTAAAGAATAGGCGGCAGAGGGTTCTAATTAAAGGGGCTAGTTCGGGTTGGGCCTCGGTCACTAGCGGGGTTCCTCAGGGTTCCGTTTTGGCGCCACTATTGTTTATCATTTACATAAATGATATAGACGGTGGCATCGTCAGTAGGATCGCCAAATTCGCTGATGATACCAAGCTTGGGACGGCCGAAGCGATCGAGCAACTGCGTGCGGACCTACGTAGGAGAGGAGAGTAGTCAGAAAAATGGCAAATGCCGTTTAACTTGGGTAAATGCAAGGTCATGCACATTGGCTACGCCAATCCCAAGTCGGACTACTCTATGTTGGGAAGTAATATCGAGGCGACTGATTTGGAAAAGGACTTGGGTGTGCTAATTAGCAGCGACCTTAAGTTCACCAAACAGTGTGTAGAGGTGAAAAAGAAAGCCCAGAAGCTGTTGGGTTATATCAGGAGGCAATTTCGATTTCGGAATAAGGAGATTGTGCTCTCTGTACAATTCCCTGGTTCGGCCGCACCTGGAGTATGCTGTGCATTTCTGGTCGTCCACCCTCAGGAAAGATATTGACAGGCTGGAGCGAGTCCAGGCGAGGGCTACAAAGTTAATCCCTTCCGTTAGGCATATGGGCTACAATCGACGCTTATATGCCCTGAATGTTTTCGCTGGAAACTCAGAGGCTGCGCCATCAACTCATCGAGGTTTTCAAGCTATGTTTAGTTTAAATGATAACTCGCAACAATGGTTTGAAGTTGAATTTGAAACGGCTTAGCACTTGTGTGTGTGGGAATTACTTTACCTATAAGATCTGTGACTGTGTGACACGTGGAACAGGTTACCTTCAGAAGTTGTGAACAGTTCCTCTGTGGATCAGTTTAAGAAAAGGTTAGACCGAATCTTGCATACTATTTGAGGATGTGTTACGGTCTTCTGGGGTGGCTGTTCGAGAAGCTAGCTGTGACAATGTATAGGAATTTTTCCCTGGCACCCGTTGCCATTGGTACCTCCTCGGTATGGGTATGGGCCGCAAGGCCTTTTGAGGTCGGTCTCTGTGTGTGTGTGTGTGTGTGTGTTGTGTGTGTGTGTGTGTGTGTGTGTCTGTCAATTTCTTGTTTGGGTCTCTTTACTGTCATATAAAGGTACGAATGAGATTATTCTACATTTTACTTCTACTGTGCCCTTTTGCACTTATCAAGTGCCCTTTTATTACACGATTAGGCGCCCTTTTGACTTTTGCCCCAGCAGTAAAGATTCCTTAAAAAATGGACTGGCAATAACTAGTATAGTAAACCTACTGATCTACAGCCAGTACATGCCACGAGCCAACTACAGTTGTTTTGTATAAACTGCATAGTTGTTGTATGTGCATTGGTATATGTAACTCGCATCAGTGTCTTTACAGAAATATATTGTGACATTTCAGAGCCAATTTTTTTTCGTCAGCCATTTTTAGACATCCTATTGTTTGTAACTTATGAAATAGTATTACTACTATACCATTTCTGATAAAAGAAATGGAATCCTTGTCCTTGAAAATATAGTTATGGACACCAAAATCATTAAGATATAGCAATATACAGCCAAGATATGCCATATTCTGCTTAGGCAACCATTTTCGCTGCAATCTTGAACATCTCAATCCAGATCCAGATTCTAAATACGACACTTGAAAGATACTAAAACCATCAAAAAACATTGTGCAGACTATTTCCACGTTCAAGCTCTAGCTGCCAGGCTATAACACAGTTTCCCTGTAAGCAAACCTGATGATAATAACGAACCACATAAATTTGCGTCAGCGTTGTGCCAGTATTTGGCCCTCCTGAATGATAATTAAACCAAAGACTACTTATAACAACCGAAATCCTGCCTAATTTTGCCTCAGCTTTTTTCCCCTGCATCTAGTGTATAGCATCATAACTAAATTACCCGCTCTACTTAAATTATGTTATTGTGTATTATTATGGTGCATAGTTTAATATTATCCAATATAGCAATCATGAAAGTATGCCCTAAGACAAATCTTATTTCTTACTCCAACTGCTGGGTGACGAGTAACCACTATACATTTGGCGGGATGTGATAAATAGAGCTTGGATGTTCAGGCAAAATGCCATAAATTCCTTTTTCGGCCTATTTTTGCGTTTACAGGAAAGAGTATCTTTTTTCCATTATTATTCCATTAAGTCTCAAAATAGGCCTATCGGTTATATATCAGGGATGGGGTCAAATACAATTGCCCAAATACAAATATAGATACAAATACACTATTTTTTTACGGCCAAATTCAAATACAGATACAAATATTCGAATTTATAAATCCCCAAATACAAATATAAATACAAATATGAAGCTTCAAATACAAATAAAATGCAAATACAATTTTTACTGTATTTGCAAATTTCGTACCAATTTCATCCTAAATATAAACGGATAATATTTACTTGACTTCGGCTACCCCTCAAGTAACAATACTGGTATAGTACTTATTGTATAAAACTTAACATTGCAATACTTTGGCTCTTATCAAAGTAGACTTCATTTTCACACCAAGGCAAGAAAAGTAACAAATTCCTCTTGTTTATTATTTTTATTAGAGAAAATTATTTCACACTTCTTGATATTTCTGCACTTTTGCATAATTAAAGAAAATAAATTCATATTTCTCAATGTTTGATTTTTACTGTTCATATCAATTTGTAGTTATATAGTCTGTAGTCTGTACAATGGATTTAAAACATTTAACTTAAATTACATTAGTGTATATTTGACTGTATTTGAAGCAAATACGGCAAATAAAAGGCTCAAATACAAATTCAAATACAAATATGCAGCTTTTTAAATTCTCAAATACAAATACAAATGCAAATATCCATTTTTGTGTATTTGTAAATACAAACACGTATTTGACCCCATCCCTGTTATATATATATATATATCAGGTCAACCAATAAGTAATGTCGTTTTTTACGATAGATTAAGTTTAAACAAGTCCTACTCGGTTTAAACATAAATTTTCCCAAGGTTATATCTAAGAGATCTATCGTGTTTCGCTATGTACTTTACAAATTACAGACCTTGACCAGTGAAGACGTGTGTTTTGCTTTATGTGAACCCCTCATAAACATGGCGGTATCAGAAGAGCATATCAGGCATATAATGCTTTACGAGTTCAAAAAGGGAATAGTGCTACTGAAGCAACGCGAAACATTCAGGACGTTTATGGCAACGATATTCTGCATGTGAGGAAATGTCAAAGATGGTTTCAAAAGTTTAGGAATGGTGACTGCTGTTTGACAGATGCAGCACGCTCTGGACGCCCTGCTGTTTGATGATGACCTGCTGTTAGCCGCACTTGAAGAAGACTGTTCAACAACTGTCGAAGAATTGGCCCAGAAACTCAATTCATCCCCGTCCACCATCCATCCACATTTGCAACAACTCGGGAAAGTGCCTAAGTTAGGAAAATGGGTGCCACATGAACTGTCGGTCGACAATCTGAGGGTGCGGGTAAACATTAGCACAGCTCTTCATTCCCGTGAAATCCAAGATCCGTTTTTGCACCGTTTAGTGACTGGTGATGAAAAGTGGATACTGTACCAGAATGTTAAGCGCCGTCGACAGTGGGTTTGTGCCGGAGAACCAGCGACACCACAGCCAAAACCAAATCTTCACCCTCGGAAGGTGTTGCTTAGTGTTTGGTGGGATAAAGGTGGTGTAATACACTTTGAAACCTTACCACACAACCAAACAATCACTGCTCAAGTCTACTGTCAACAACTGGATCGATTGAACACTGCACTAAAAGAAGAGAGACCTTCTTTGGTTAATCGGAAAGGAATCGTGTTCCACCACGACAAAGCACGTCATCATACCGCTCGGATCACTTCTGCAAAAATTGAGGAGCTTGGGTGGGAAAAACTTCCACATCCTCCAGACCTTGCGCCTTCAGATTATCATCTCTTCAGGAGTCAGCAAAACTATCTTGACAAGAAACAGTATACTTCTTTAGATGACCTGCACACCAGTCTTTGTATGTTTTTTGCCTCAAAACCGCCTGAATTTTATAAACATGGCAGTGAAAAACTTGTAGGACGTTGGCAGAGTGCCATTGATTCCGATGGAAAATATATACTAGATTAAAAAGTTTGTCGTTTTTTTTTTCGTCCTTCAAATTCCGATCTAAAAAACGACATTACTTATGGGATGACCTGATATATATATATATATATATAATATATATATATAGCCTTGGTCAGAATTATTAGGCACCTTTAAAATTCTAAATAAAAATATATGTTAGTGCAATAAAGGATATAAAAACAATGATATACGTTAATTGAATTATTTACATTAATTTTAATACCTGGTATGTCTGCCTTTGGCCTTAATTACCGCCTTTATTCTGTTTGCCATATTGTTCACTAAGTTGTTGCATACTGAGCTTGGCACTTTATCCCATTCCTGCTGTATAATGTTCTTCAGTTCACTTTGAGAGGTGCATTTGTGCTTCCTGATACTCTTCCCGAGATGGACCCACAGGTGTTCAATGGGATTTAGGTCTGGTGATTGAGGGGGCCAATCCAAGACTCTGATATTATTCTGCTCGAACCAATTTTTGCTGTGACAAGAAGTGTGGCACGGAACGTTGTCCTGTTGGAAGATGACACCTTCAGGGACATTATTGTTGAAGATTTTGGCTACTGAGTGCTCATATACTTGATCCAGCATGGTGGTGTACTTGATAGAGTTCATCCTGCCATCACAGATTTTCAACATTCCGTCCCTGCCAGAGGCATGCAACCCCACACCATGATGCTACCCCCTCCGAACTTCACAGTAGGTACCACGCATTCAGCATGGTATGCTTCACCTGCGCTTCGGCGAACATAAATGGCGCCAGGGGTCCCGAAAACCTGACAAAGAAGTAGGATAAATGAATTGTTTTACCATAACGGTTGTAATGCATTTAAATGCATTTATATACAGTGTAACAATATAAATAAGTAACTACTCTGAATGTGTATCTTACCTCAAAGTTACTTTCATCGGACCAGATCACTTTAGCCCAGTCCTCAAGGGTCCAATTTTGGTGTTGTTTGGCCCACATTAGACGCTTCTTTCGGTTGGCCTCAGACAGAAACGGCTTTTTCCTGGCCTTCCGTCCTTTGAGGCCTTTTTCTGCAAGCCTTCTTCCAGTGGTACGACTGGAGATGGACTTCCCAGTTGTTGACTGAAAGGCTGCAGCGACGTCCGAGGATGATTTCTTACGATCTGTCAGGCTAATTCTTTTCAGCAGCCGGTCTTCTCGGGCCGTTGTTGACCTTTTCCTACCTTGCCCTGCCCTATTCTTGTAAGACTTGGTTTCCTTGTACCTTTTTAACGTTGTCTGTACTGCACATCTTGACCATTTCATTTGTTTTGCAATCTTAACCTGGGATAGTCCTTGCGAATGTAATAAGACTATTTGGGCCCGTTCACCTTCTGAAAGTAGCTTACCCCTCGCCATTATTGTAGCAACTACTTTTGTAAACAAATAGAACGTGTGATATTAAGTCGTTTCTTCTTCTTAACTTGTTTACATTTGTATTATCTTCGTTTTACATCTCACAAATTTCCTGAAAAACAAATAAATGTATGTTATGTTCGTTATTTATTCTTGATATCTTATCAAAAACATTAAAGTTTCAATTAATCACTAAAACAACACATTTGAAATTATTAGACGCTGGGCTGCTGATGGGGCGTGGTTCGGATTCCACGTTAAACTGTAGGTCTAAAGTGGAGCGAAAAGCTTGACCTTCGTCAGAATGAACAACTCGGGCGGAAGCTAACCAAAGGTTACCAAAGATATATATATATATATATATATATATTATATATATATATTATATATATATATATATATATATATTCTCTAATTTACCGTCGATTCGTACCTATAGAAAGCGGTACATATCTCGGCGAGGCAGTGGGTGGATGGTGTTACTGTGCTGGGGGTGGTAGACTAGGGGAGTGAGTAAGGGTCAGATGCTGGATAGTGGGTAGGAGGGGTATGGTTTTAGATGCGATGGAGCAGATGGGAGTAAGGAAGAAGAAAATCGCTTCCGTTGAAAAGTGGGGGCCTTCGGCGAGTATGGACCGTAGACGGTCGGGTATGGGATTTTCGGCCGAGAGAGGGAAACACCCGCGACGAAGAGCGGACAACTTTGGGCATTCTACCAGGAGGTGTATGACAGTGATCGGGGTATGGCAGTTAGGGCAAAGCGGGGTTGGCGATTTCGCCATAAGGTGTCCGTGGGTGATGCGGGTGTAGCCTAGGCGGAGACGGGCTAGAATTACTTCTTTATGGCGGGACCGGTGGAATGAGGAGGCCCAGTATCCTATTTGTGGCTTGATCATGTGGAGTTTATTTTGTGTGGCCTGGTCCCATTCCCGCTGCCATATGGAGCGGAAGTGAGCGGAAAGTCGGGAAGAAGTCGGAGAAGGGGAGGGGTCGGGAGGCCGGCAGTGAACAGGCCGTCTTTGCCGTGCGGTCCGCCTCCTCGTTACCCTGGATGCCGACATGAGCCGGGACCCAGCAGAAGGCGACTGTCTTGTGTTGGAAGGCCGTTAAAAAGTGGAAGGTTTGCTGGATGGTACAGACGAGCGGGTGAGGAGTTAAATCTTTCTAGGGAGAGAAGTGCGCTTTGGGAATCTGAATAAATGACGAAAGAGCTGGCAGAGTGGGTGCGCACAATATCGAGGGCCTCCGTAATCGCGAAAAGTTCCGCCGAAAAAACGGAGGCCTCGCGGGGCAGGCCGACGCCCCGGGAAAGCGGCTGGGACAGAATCACCGCTGAGGAGGCCACACCAGCTTCCGAGGCGGACCATCTGTGTAAATGGCGACTGCGTCCGGTGTTGGGTTGCGTGTTCGCGGAAGAGTGACCTGTATATCATGGCGCTCGTGGTATTCTTCGGTAGGGCACACAAATCCCCGCAAAACTTGATAGGGGTGAGCCAAGGGGGGTAGATGCTGAATGAAATGGGGATAACTGAGGGAGCGGGCATGTTGAAAAGATCAAGGAAAGAGCGGACCACTTCAGTGAAGTGCAGGCTCCGTCCCTGAGGTGGTAGTTCAGAAACGGAGGTATTTCCTCATGAGGAGTAGACCCCGTCGGAGGGCGAAAGGGAGATGATCGCATTCCACGTGGGGGCTGGAGGCTGGGGAGGAGCGGAAAGCACCGGTGGCGAGGCGGAGGCCTCTATTAAGTACCGGGTCCAGGATACGGAGGCGGCGTTGGAGTCTGAACCGTAAACTGCACTACCATAGTCCAGCTTCGACTGTACTATGGAAGTGTAAAGGCGAAGAGAGCGTCGATCTGCACCCCATGTGGTGTGGGAGAGGTGATCCAGGAGAGCGAGGGGGCGTCGAAGGGATTGCTTTAGGTGCTTGAGATGGGGAACCCAATTGAGTCGTCGGTCTAGGGTCATGCCCAGAAAACGTGTGGAGGGTACCACCTCAAGAAGACTGCAGTATAATGTGACAGAGGGTAGAGGAAGGGTTGTGGTCTTCTTCTACTGAAGACATACACTTGGACTTAGGGATGGAGAGGCGGAAACCCACCGACGTCGCCCACCTTTCCACCCGGTAGATGGCGAGCTGCATTTGTCGTTGAACGACAGACGGTTCTCGCCCTGCGAAGTAGATCGCAAGGTCATCCGCGTAAATGGAAGAGCGGATGGTGGGTGGAAGGCATTGTGAGACCGTGTTCATCACGACGGAGAAGCAGAGAACACTGAGGATGCTTCCCTGTGGGACCCCGTCCTCCTGCACGAAGGTGTCAGAGAGGACTGAGCCCACCCGGACTTTAAAGGTCCGGGAGGAAAGGAAGCCCCTGATGAAGGTCGGCATGGCTCCGACGAGGCCCAGATGTCGGAGCTGACCGAGGATCATTGCTCGACGGGTGGTGTCATAGGCCTTCTGGATGTCGAAAAAAATTGACAGTACGAACTGTCCATTGTCGAAGGCATCCTGTATGTCTCGGCTGAGAAGCAGGAGGGGATCAGTGGTGGAGCGGAATTGTCTGAAGCCGGACTGGGTAGCGGGAAGGAATTGCTATTTCAAGGACGAACGATAATCGCGTAGCGACCATTTTTTCGAGGATTTTGCAGGCACAACACGTCAGGGCGATTGGTCTGTAGTTTGTGGGGTCCAGGGAATCTTTGCCGGGTTTGGGGATAGGGATGACGTGGGCCTCCTTCCACCTAGAGGGGAAGGCGCCCTCTATCCATATGCGATTGTATAGGTCTAGCAGGAAAATTTGTAAGGTAGTGTGGATGTGCTGGATCATGCCGTACGGAATACCGTCCGGACCGGGACAAGGGGATCGTCGAGAGGCCAGTGCCGCCTGTAGTTCACGCATGGTAAACAATCGGTTGTAGGTGCTGTCTATGGACGGTGGAGAGGGGCTATCGTCAGGGGCGGGTACGGAATCGGCTGCAGAGGAAGAAACGGCGGCGAAGGTAGAAGCGAGGTGGTTTGCCACCGACTTGGGCTCACATAGGAGTCCGTCGTTAGTCCGGAGGACCGGGGGTCGGGAGGGGACATGTCGCCTCTCGACACCCCGTACCTTCTTCCAGATGGTAGCCGAAGGTGGTGGCGGCGGTGATGCCGGACACAAAGGCACGCCAAGAGGCTCGGCGCGCTGTCTTCATTGTGCGGCGGGCGATGGCCCTGACCCGCTGCATCTCCGTGCGATGGATGGGGAGTCGCGTCCGGTAGAAGCGCCGAGTTGCCTTCTTCTTGGCGCGCACGGCCTCCGCGCACTCCGGGGTCCACCAAGGCACCCGTCGGGCGCGGGGGTAGGCGGAGGATCGTGGTACGCTAGTGCTTGCAGCCGCTAGAACGACGGACTCGAAATATGCGATGCACTCGTCGATGGATGGGAAGTGGGCAGTTGTAAGGGTGTATACGTGTTGTCGCGGAAGCGGGCCCAATTCGCGTTGGTAGTAACCCACCTTACCGGTACCCGAACAGTCTGGTCGGGTCGATTGAGCGTGAGTTGAATGGGGAATGGTCACTTCCATGGTCCTCTCGGAGGACTTGCCACGTGAAGTCTAGGAGGGCATCAGTTGAAACGAGGGACAGGTCTATACAGGATGGAGTGCAGGTGGTGGCATGGTAGAATGTAGGAGAGCCATCATTGAGGCACTCGAAGGAGAGCTCGGTCATGACAGATATCAGGGTTGGGGCCATATAGGTGGTGTGTGTGTCGCCCCACAAGGGGTGGCGACTATTGAAATCGCCCAGTAGTAGGAAGGGCCTGGGGAGTTGTTACGACTTCCACCAGGTCGTCGCGGGAGACTTGAGCGTGGGGGGGGGAGGTAGATTGAGCAGACGGTGTACTGTCTATCCAGGGAGAGCCGGCGGCAATCACCTGTAGCGGGGACCGGATGGAGAGATTGTGGAAGGGGACTGCGTGGTGTACGAGATGGCAGCTCCCCTTCGAGTGCAGGTAGGAGGCGGGGTGGCGATGCAAAATAACCAGTAGGGCAGGGCATGGGCCTGGTCCCCAGGATTAGCTCCTGGAGACAGACACACACCGGACGGGAAGTGGCAATCAAGGAGTTAAGGCCTTCATAGTTCGCGAATATTCCTCGACAGTTCCAGTGGACTATTGTGGTTTTCGGGGGATCCATTAGTTGATGAAGGGGGATGGGTAAAGGTGTAGGTGCTAGGAGGTTGGAGTGTGAAGGGAGATCTGGAGTTCGCGAAATTGAAGGATGGGTCGGGAGCATGGCTGGCTATCTACCGTTCACCAGGGAAGGAATCGGTCGGCCTGTCGAACCCCGCGGAGGTTGCGGGGTCGAGTCGGCCGAGCGAGACCGGAGGCGTGGATCACGGCAGACAGAGGAACATCGTGGGCTGAGAGGGTCAGAAGTGTTTTGACGGGCTTCTGTGGTCGGGCCAGGAGGGGGCACGTTAACCCCAAAAGTGGCGCCACCCCGCCTGTCCGGGGTCTCACGGCGGACCCTAGGTGGCGACAAGGGGTACCAGAAGGACCGGGCGGGTGGGAGGGAGGGCGTACTCAGGGTGGCTGACAAGGAGGGGGCCAGGGATGTTGGTACTATGGGGGTGGAAGGTGAACCAGAATGGTCTCGTGGATGGGTGGAGAAAATGGCACCAGGAGGCAAGGGCAGATCCATGAGACTCGTGGGCGCGGCCGAGCTCCCCTCGGTCACACCGTGCAGCTGCGCCAGGGCCGCATCCACTGGATCCTCGGGGAGAGGATATTGTTCAGATGGGTCTCGTCGTAGGGGCGGGTCATGGATTTCAGCTACTATTGTCAGAGTCTGTGGGGTAGAGTGGTGGGACTTCTGCGGTGGGGAGAGATGGACATAGTAGACGTAGTGGGTGTGAGGGTCCGAGCCGTCTTCTTGGTTCTAGGGGAAGAGGGAGAGACGTTGGAAGGCCGGAGGGTCTGGCGACACGCTCCGGCGTCTCCGCCTCGACGGCTTGCTCCGGGCGGCAGGTTCGGGCGTGTGCAGAGTACTGGGAAGGCAGGGTTTGAGGTGGATGGGACCTGGGTGTCCTGGTCCCAGACTCCTGGGGGTTCGTGGCAGGTGAGGTGCGGGAAGAGGAGGATGGTGGGGGGACAGGGAGCAGTGGCTGGGGGGGGGTGGGGGGGTTTCGGCGGCAGGCCAGGGCGGCGTGCCGAGATGATAGAGCCGAGAGCAGCGGCATAACACCCCCGGCCTCACCTCCCGACTCCGCACCCTGTCTCGTGCCTCACGGGGGCTAAGGAAGTCCGTCTTGTAGGCCTCGGACCTCCTTCTCGAACTTGAAGAAAAGGCATTCGCGGGATGAAGAGGGGTGTGCGCCTTCACAGTTGGAGCATTTGGGTGTGTTGGGGCACCTGTCAGGGTGAGCGAGTTGTCCACAGTGAACACAGTTGATGCGGCTGCGACAAACGGAGCTAACGTGTCCAAACTTATTGCATTTAAAGCAACGGGTCGGGTCTGGGATGTATGGGCGGATAGAAAACTCGCATGACGCGCGGTCTCCCATACCCCATACAATGCGGTCGGGGGGATTAAGTATTGAAAGTAAGGAGCAGACGTGGGGGGGGGGGGGTGCCTCCCTGTCGGGATGTGAAGCGATAAATCTTAGTGACTCCTTGGGGTGCGAGGTCCTCCAGGAGCTCGTTCACTGCGATCGACAATAGGCGGGTGGCGTAAATAGTGCCCTGACTCTGGTTCAGGCGAGGGTGTGGGGAAACGGACACCGAGCATCCAAGGACCTCAGTGACGGAGAGTAGGGCTTTTGTCTCTGCGGCTGAGCGTGATTTTACGAGGAGGGAGCCATCCCTCTGTGGGCGTACGTCATAGCGGCTGGAGTTGCTGTGGGTTCGGATCGCCTGGAACGTCCGTTCAGAGTTGGTCGGGAGGGACCCAGATGTAGGCCGAATCACCAGGAATTTGTGGATACTTGGAAGGGAGAGGGAGGCTGTAGAGTCGAAGTGGACTGGGATATTCAACGGTCGATAGGACGGCCGTGAATGCCGGCTCCCCCGTCCGCCGCGGGCTCTCTCCGTGGGGAGGTGGGCTGACGGCGGGTGAGGGGGGCATATGGGGGAGCAAGAAGCCGGGTTGTGGGGGCAAGTCCTCGGTGGAACTTGACTTGCCCGAAGGTGGCTGAGGTGGGCTGGGGCGAGACCCCTGCTCCAGAGAGTGCCATAGTCGAGGGACGGACTGGGGTCGGCAACGGAAAAGGAGAGTGCAAGCGTTCCGCTTCCACAGGGGGGTCAACCCCATCAGGTTGCGGTCTTCCAGTGGTAGAGGACTCGAGGGCCTGGTTGCCCACCACCCGAGTGTTGAGAGAAGTAGTCCGGGAATGAGAAGCAGTAGTCGTAAGCCGAGGGGGAGAAGTATCCATAACGAACAAAAGAAACTTCATCCCCCGCGCGCATCCAGCCACCACCGACTCCAACAAGGGAAAGGCGAATCGTGGGCACACTTGGTCCCACCGCCAATAGATGTCACGCAGGGGAGATACACCCGTACCCAGTCCCTGTGCCTGAAAGGCGGCCACTCTCATCCAACGCGCGGTGAAAAGTGGCAGGGACAGGGCTTGGGTTTGGTTGAAAAGCGACAAGGGTGCAGGGCAACCACCTCCCACACCCAAGGGCCAGGAAGGGGTCAAAATCAAGGTCCAAAGAACAACGCCAAAAAGAGAGAAGCCAGAAAGAATGGGTGAAAGGAGAAAGAAAAAAAAGAAGCAGGAGATCAGCCGGGTCCCCAAACGGGTCCAATGGTCCACGAGGGCAGAGAAAGCCCTTACACCGAAGAAAGGTGTATTCCCACATTCGCCACAGAGGGACGCGCCCTATCGCTCCGGACAAAGCAAAGGGATATATATATATATATATATATATATTATATATATATATATATATATATATATATATATATATACAGGGTGTCCCATAAGTCCGGCATCATAGGAGAAATTCATATTTTTTCTATTTCTACAAACCATAATTCATATTTTTCTCTTTCTACAGGCCATATGCTCGGGAAGCTGATTTCCCGTCCACCATTCTGTTCAGTGATGAGGCTGTTTTTTATGGAAATGGTGAGGTAAATCGACAGAACACCCGCTACTGGTCTCAAAACCAGGGCCGGATTTAGGAGTGGGCAAAGTGGGCAGCTGCCCATGGGCCTCCACATCTTGGGGGCCTCCACATATTGACAAGCCATTATCAAAATAGAAAAAACCCGAAACTAGAAAAAACCGATAGATGATCAACAAAAAAACACGCGCATCCAATACCACTGTAGTACATAAACTTTTACCAATTACTATTTGTTGTGTACTGATTATTATTTTTTTTTACTCTTTTAGGCCTACTCTCACTATAATGGAATACCCGAGTAACCGAGGCTTTCATTTTTTGCAGAGTGGAATGGACAGACACAAGAGTGCACGATGTTTTGAAAGTGTATGTATGTTAATTATATTATGAATCTTATGGCTGACTTCAATTATGTCTTCCCCTAAGGTAGGGGGGCCTCCACACGTCTAAATCCGGCTCTGCTCAAAACAACCCTCACTTGTATACCTCTTCAAAGGAACAAGGTGCATCTTGGTGATGGTATGGTGTGGCATTTAGAAGGATCGCATCATAAGCCCCCTCTTTTTCGATGAACATGTCACTGGAGGCACCTACCTACGTATGCTCAAGAAAGAAGCATTTCCCAGTGTCTTGAACGAAGAAGGAAATTTCCCAACATGGTTCCAGCAAGACGGCGCTCCTGCACATTACATCACCCAAGTAAGGGAATACCTGTACCAACAATTCCCTGCTCATTGGATAGGACGTCGAGGGCCTGTGGAATAGCCTAGAAGCCCGGGTCTCACGCCACTAGATTTTTATCTCTGGGCCACTTGAAAGTGCTGGTATACGAAGAGAAAATTAGGAGTGTTGAACATTTGCGGCAGCGCATTACACTGGTATGCATCAATTTTGCTGTCAAGGGTTTTGTAAGTGATTCTTATAGAGTTTTTCCTGCTGATTTCGAATCTGCAATCCGTTTTTCTCAATCAGCTCAGGTTATCCGGCTATGGCCTCATAAGTAAAATAGAATTTTTCGTGATTTTGTCAAAGCGGAATTGGAACAGTAACATCTATCATCACTTGTTTCACTTGTATAATATCTTTTTTTACTTTTCAGGCATATAGATAAAATATTTCATAATGAATAGAGCGTGTAAAAATGATCCCAATAGATTCTGCTACATATGTGGGACGGTTACCATGCCAAATAACCAGTCCCAAATCACTAAATTTGTGAAGAAAATGTATAGAGCATACTTTGGAATTAAGCTAGGGGACCAGGACAAAAATTTCGCCCTCATATGTGCTGCAAGACGTGCATTGAAAATTTGAGAAGATGGAGCAAAGGCAGAGCGAAATCTTTGCCTTTTGGAATTCCATGATTTGGAGAGAAGGAAAGGATCACGTGACAGATTGCTATTTCTGCATGACAAACCTCCAAGGTGGGCTTATAAATTTATTTTTCTTAAATATTTTGAAATCCTCGTATGAAACTGGACATAATATTCACCATAATGTAATATTCACCATATATAGCATAATATTCACCATAATGGTAATCATACATTTACATATACATATTGTTATAGAAAATACATATTGTTATACAAGTTACATTTACATATACAATGGTTGTATATTTTCTTTCTTTTTCATTCATATTGTCCCCGAAGGGACAATATGAATGAAAAAGAAAGAAAATATACAGACTCCATCGACCTATTTCATATCTTACAGACCGCAGCCTTCCCTCACGAGCCGCCACTGTCTGAATGCTTCTTCTATTTCATATGCAAGTTCTATATCCATGTTTCTGTGTTTCTATTTACAGGAGTTAACAAGAAGAATAAACACATTGTTGTATACCCTGACATTCCTTCTGCTATGAGACCTGTACCCCATGGTCCTGGAATTCCAATACCCGACCCACCTCAAACCCTGGACTTCGATGATTCTGATGATGAATCAATGACCAATGCCAATGACCAGTCCCAGTCGTATATACCTCAAAATACCGCTTCAAATGGGCCGAGGCCTCTCAACCAGGCCAAACTTAATGATCTTACCAGGATTTAGGACTTTCCAAATTAGCTGCCGAGATCTTGGGCTCACGACTTCGAGAGGACAACTTGCTGGCTCCGGGAACAACATTCTCCTGGTATAGGAAACGAGAGGAAGAATTCCGCAAGTTTCTTGCAGTGCACGAAAATACCTCTTCCTTAGTGTACTGCTGCAATGTTGAGGGGCTAATCGAATCCTTGGGCCTGCCATATAACGCATCAGAATGGAGGCTATTTATAGACTCGTCTAAACGAAGTTTGAAAGCAGTACTTCTCAACATTGGGAATAGGGTTGCATCAGTCCCTGTAGCACATTCCGTACAACTTACTGAGAGCTACGATAACATGAAAATTTTACTGGATGCTCTCGTATACGACCAACATAACTGGAGGATCTGTGGAGATTTGAAGGTAATACTAATATCATAAGTAAACTATTGCTATTGACTATGTTGTTTTTCCAAAGGTTATTTGAGAGCGTATAAGAACACTTAACTTCCCCACAGAAGTGATAGTCCAATGCATAGATTTTTTTTTCTGATAGAACAAATTCTCTAAATTCTTTAAATATTTTCATTTTTTTTCAGATTGTGGCATTTGTATTGGGAATGCAAGGGGGATACACGAAATACCCATGTCTCCTCTGCAAATGGGATAGCCGAGCGGAAGAGAAGCACTATGCACAGCGTGAATGGGCATCCAGAGAGAATTTTGAACCTGGGTCGCATAATGTCGTTTCAGTGCCCCTTGTACCACCAACAAAAATTTTGCTCCCACCACTTCATATTAAGCTGGGCTTGATGAAACATTTCATCAAATCAATGCATAAGGAGGGTTCAGCATTCCGATATCTCGAGAGTAAATTTCCTCATATATCTGATGCTAAACTAAATGCTGGGGTTTTTGATGGTCCTCAAATTCGAACTTTGATCAAGGATACTCAGTTCGAAAACGCAATGACTCCAACTGAGAAGAATGCCTGGCAGGCATTCAAATCAGTTGTCACTGATTTTCTTGGCAAGCGTAGAAGTCCAGAATACGAGTCCGTTGTCGAAAACTTGATGGAAGCTTTCAAAGCTCATGGGTCGCGCATGTCCATAAAAATGCACTTTTTGTGGTCCCACTTGGACTATTTTCCTGAAAATTGCGGGGATTATAGTGAGGAACAGGTGAACGATTTCACCAAGATATCAAAATAATGGAAGAGAGGTACCAGGGAAACTGTGATATCAATATGCTGGCGGACTACTGCTGGTGTTTGAAGCGAGACGTGCCCGAAGAAAAACACAGACGGAAAGCCAAAAAAACTTTTTTCCATATTCATTGTATGAATAAAAGTATTTATTCACACAATGTTTTCATTTTTCACGAGTGTTCTTATAATATTACTCGTATCTACAGTGTTTAAGCTAAAAAAATCAATAAATTTGGGGATAAAATTGGACTTATAATAAATGGCCAATAGAGAAAAAACCTGACCTGATTGAGGAAAACCAATGTAATTTTCGAATTATATAATATGAGTTGAAAAAACCCTCACAGCAGACAAAAAAATTTCATATGCATACCAGTGTTATTGGGGTATGTAACACCATTACTCCTGACATCAGTCACCGTGTGCTTGCTGACTGGGTATCACGTCTGAATTTGTGTATTGAAAACAATGGTGGACATATTAAGCACATTCTGTAATTAAAAGCTTTTGTTTTGCCTTTTTTTATTATTTTTTCTATGATGCTGGACTTATGGGACACTGTGTGTGTGTGTGTGTATATATATATATATATATATATATATATATATATATATATATATATATATATATATATATATATATATATATATATAGTCAGGATCTATTTTTGTGAAGCACGGAAATTATATGGAATTCAATCATAAAATGATAAAGTGGTAACATTTATTAAATAATTAAGAGTAGGATTCGACGTGACGCCCATCAGTATCCCTGCACAGCTCAAATCGTTCCGCAGCATTTCTAAACACATTCTGGAGCATTTGCGGGGTTATGTTATCTGCAGCAGTTCGTATACGTGTACGTAAGTTTTCAAGACTCGTAATCTTCGTCTGATAGACGTGCGATTTGATAAAGCCCCATGCAAAGAAATCTAAAGGGGTTAAATCTGGTGATCTCGCTGGCCAAGGTCTGTTGCTTCCGCGTCCGATCCAGCGATTTGGAAAACGTCCATTTAGATCAGCGATCTTCAACTTCAACTTTTAGGTGGGCGGCAAGAAAATTTATAAAATTCTTGCAAAATTCAACAAAATTTACAATATTGTATGCAAAAAATGATCGAATGTTTCGTCAGTTGTGTCATGACAATGATGAACAATGTTAGGTTATTATTACACACAGAGGTCCGATGGCTCTCGAAGGGTGCATGTTTAACTCGTTTTGTTGAACTATATGAGCGTAGTGCAGTTTCTAGAAGACCAAAATGAAATTGATCTTAGCCAAAAGTTAAAAATGATAAAAAATGATGCTTGTTATTTGGCAAGAATATTTAAGAAATGCAATGATTGTAATTCAGCTTCAAGGAGCCAATACGACACTCATGAACTGCCAAAAAGTTATCTCATTATTCATTGAAAAGCTGAATTTATTCAGTCACAATCTTTCAAAAAGGGAATTTCACCAGTTTCCAGAATTATTATCTATTAAGGATGACATAACAACAATTGATACACAAAGGTTTATTGATCATCTCAATAAACTTGAAACGGATTTTGAAACTCGATTCAGTGATGTTTTAACCATGGAAGTATATGATTGGATGGTAAACCCGTTTACTGCAAATGTTACTGAAGCTGATGTAACATGTCAAGAGGAGCTATTAGAACTCAGACATGATGAGGAAAGCAAGGGAAATTTCAATAACGGTGGTTATATGCAGCTTTGGCAAAATAAAAAGATGTCAAATGTATATCCCAATATGTGGAAAAAGATTTTTAAATTACTGATCGCTTTTCCTACTTCGTACCTAGTTGAATCAGGTTTTAGTGCTGTGAATCACATTCTTACCAAACACAGGAATGCTTTAAAAATCCCTGAAAGAGGGGGACATTCGTTTGTTCCTCACTAAATTCGAGCCAAACATTCGGAATTTAGTTTCCAAGCATCAAGCACAAGGATCTCACTAAATTAAAGGTAAATGCATAATGTTTTATTATATGATATATACTTGTATAATGTACCATACATAATTTTTAATATATGTTTGTTGGATTTTTAATTTTGGTGGGCGGTTGGCTAATTTATCTCACATAAAAATAGTAAAAGTGGGCGGTAGGCATAAAAAGGTTGAAGGGCACTGATTTAGATAATCCTGAACAATTTTGGCATAGTGACAAGGAGCACAATCATGTTGATAGACGACGGGGATAGAATTGTTAGCACCGTCGTCTATCAACATGATGGTGCTCCTTGTCACTATCCCAAAATTGTTCAGGATTATCTAAATGGACGTTTTCCAAATCGCTGGATCGGACGCGAAAGCAACAGACCTTGGCCAGCGAGATCACCAGATTTAACCCCTTTAGATTTCTTTGCATGGGGCTTTATCAAATCGCACGTCTATCAGACGAAGATTACGAGTCTTGAAAACTTACGTACACGTATACGAACTGCTGCAGATAACATAACCCCGCAAATGCTCCAGAATGTGTTTAGAAATGCTGCGGAACGATTTGAGCTGCAGGGATACTGATGGGCGTCACGTCGAATCCTACTCTTAATTATTTAATAAATGTTACCACTATCATTTTATGATTGAATTCCATATAATTTCCAAGTGCTTCACAAAAATAGATCCTGACTTTATGTACACCCTGTATATATATATATATATATATATATATATATATATATATATATATATAGTGATGGGCAGTATCTAGATACATGTATCGCCGATACGCATCGATCGATACTTTTGTATCGGTATCGCTTTAGCTACTTGACAAAAGTATCGATTTATCAGTATCGCTAAGGTCAATTTTCTTAAATGTATCGAAAAAAATCGATACTTCGATACATCGATACATTAATAAGAATTTTTAAATATTTGAATAGATGTTATAATATGACACTGTTCAAGTTAAAGTGGATGACAATAAAAGGCAAACTTAATACTAACGTTGTCAAAAAGAGGGTTCAAGAAATGTTGGTTAATGCTGTTAAGAGCCTCAGCGAGCAGACCCCCCAGCAACAACTAAGTGATGCTGCATCTGAAGGAAGTGCAGATGATTTCTTCTGTTATGAGTCTGCTTCCACTAATGTCTCTGCAACCCAAGATTCCACTGAGATGGAAGTTTTACAGTATCTGGGTGACGGAAGTCATTCTCTCCAATCTCTGAGGCAGTACCCAGGAATTCTACGGGTCTTCCTGAAGTATAACACCACTACCATCCTCTGCTGCTGTAGAACGGTTGTTTAGTTTGGCTGGTCACATTCACGCTCCAAAAAGGAATAGACTGTCTGACCAGATGTTTAGCCAGCTGGTATTTTTGAAGGGTAATAGTAATTACTTTTAATTGTTAGTGTAATATTTTCAGTCATTCATGTATCCTACAAAATTAAAACATACTTTCATTAAATAAAGCAATTGTTTTTATTTACATCTATAAAACCCATTAAAATGTCGTTGATTTTACTTACAGTACGTACAAATTACCAGTGGTGGGCACCGCTAACCAAAAAGTTAACTTCGATAACGATAATCCGTTAACCCCAATTTTTAACTCCGATAACGATAATCCGATAATTTTACTACAAAGTTCACGGAAGTTAACGATAATCCGTTAACGATAACTATTTCTTTACTAACATTTAAAAAAATCAAGGGAAAAAGCTTTAAAACCCATAGAAAATGTTTATTTATGCAAAATCCAACAATAAATAGGTATTTAACTATTTTTATCAAGTTTTGCAACTTTTTTGCCTAATAACTTTTTTTTTTATTTTTAATAAAAAATGTACTGATTACATGTTTTGAAACCCTTGTAAACACTAACCATTAACTAAATTTTAATTTACCAGAGAATTATTATGGCGGGAACTGAAAGGTAAAATTAAATTTTAGGGACATTTATTAAAGACTGACACAATGTGCTGGTTGCCCTTCAGAAAGACCAACTTCTCAAAGTTAGGCCCAACTGCCAGTCTTGACCTCTTGGGCCTCAGGATGTCCTTGCCGAGAGAGAAGAGCCGTTCCACTGCGGCAGAGGACGGAATTGGCAGACTGAAGTTATGGCGATTTGAATTCATTCGCGGAGCGGTGATCTTCTGTGAATGACTCCTCGCAGTTAACGTGTTAACGGACTTTAACAGACTAAATATCGAGTTATCGGAAGTTAACTGGTCCGATAACGATAAATGGAAATTAACTTCCGTTAATAGTCCGTTAAAAAAGTTAACTTCGTTAATTAACTGTTATCGGATTAACGCTTTAGTGCCCAACACTGCAAATTACTAGTATAAACAATATCTAATACCTACATATTGAGTGAATAATTATAAAAATGTACCGGCGATGCATGTATCGGTATCGGTATCGCTTAAGGCATCTAGAAAGTATCGGCGTATCGGTATCGCCTAAGACGTTCTTCATGTATCGATGTATCGGTATCGCTTTAGCGATTTTCATGTATCGATGCCCATCACTGTATATATGTATATATATATTATATATATATATATATATATATATATATATATATATATATATATAAATAAAATTTTATATATATCAGGGTTGGCACAGAAGTGGGTAACCCATTTCTCCCCACCTGGTTTTTTCTTTTAACTTGAAAAACCCGCTATTTTACCCATCCAGGTGGGTTTTTTCAAAAGTTGCCATTTCTTTTATATTTATCTGTATTTTTTCATTAAAATAGGAATACCATTTGTTATATTATTTATAATTACTAACTAATGCTCTATAAACTAAACAGGTTATTCAATCTATGTAGAACAATAAAAAGTTTAGTCAATAAGTTTACATTTGTATTGCAGCATTGAACAGTAGGTTATGAAACTCATTGAAAAACAAAATTAAAATACAGTGTGTGTGAAATGATCCAAAACCAAATAGCAAATTCCAGTATTTAACTATTAAATTGTTATAAAACTATAAGATAGTATGGCTCATAAACATTTTATAATTACTCCATTGTCTCCATGACCATATAATCAGAATCTACCTCTAGAGGTGGAGTTGCTAGCCTGTTTCTTAATTTTGTCTAGACCAAACCAAAAGTAAAGAATATTCTCTCAATGGATGCAGAACTTGAGGGACAACTAAGCAAATGTTTAAAATATTTACAAAAATCAGCTGGTAGTGTTCTTTTTTTTGCTGTGTGATTTTCCATAAGCTGCCACCATTTTGCAGGTCTATCTTTATACATGGCAAGAACTTGTGGTTGAAACATTAAAGCTGGAAATATTCCATCATCTTTAATCCTAAAAGCCATGAACTGTGGGAGAAACTCAGACTTGTGAGTTGTTATCCACTCTTCTGCTTCATCTTCTTGCTCAGCACTCAGTTTTGCTCCTGCATAAATAAACACAAGAATATGAATACGAGAACAATGTCAATCTGGGAGGAATAACTGATTAATTTTTATTTATTTCTAAATAGATATTATAGCAGCTCAATAAAAAAAAATCTACTATATAGTAGTTAGCTAAAGACCATATACACACCTATTTAAGTATTGTACATTACTAGATATTTTAACATGTACACTACATACCACCTATTTGAACTAAAAATCTTGAGCAAAATACAACCACAGTGCATGTCTAATCTAACATAGGGTAAATAAAAAAAAATACCTAATGCAGAAGGATCCATCAAGTTGGCAATATAGAAGAAAGGTTCAATTGCTTCACCCATTCTTGACTTGATGCTTGATCTGTAAGGTTCCAGTGCTTCACTTTGAAGTAGACTTATCCAAACATCAGTTGCAGTGGACAATGTTGCTGAATCACTTTGGAGCTGTAACGAAATATTTTTGTTTTCATATTCTATGGTTATATAATATATAAAAGTACTTATAGATGTGAATGTGCTACATATGTACATGTAAAATTATGTGAATAATACATGTTTATTTCTATTTATTTACCATATTGAGAGCTTCAGCTACTTCTGTAATTTGCTTTTGAAGGTCTACTATCTCTTTGTACAGATGAGTGTTGGCCAAGACTTTTGCTATATTGTCATCGATCTATGTTCATTGGATATCTCAACATATTTATAAAAGTTTTTTATGAATGTTTCAGTCCAAGCTTTTTGACTATTCCACCGAGTGTCATTAGTATTTGTGGCATCATTCCTCCTTTTTCTTGGAGCCATCCCTACGAATACAAAAAAATTGGAGCCATCCCTATGAATACAAAAAAAAGTTATATTAATTCCTATTTATAAGGACATAATTCATTCAATACAAGTTACTACTGTACAAGAAAGTAAAAATGAAAACTTGAGCCATGTTTCATATTAGAATAAATAGATACTTTATCAAACTAATCTGATAATTTTAATTAAACTTCATAATACTGTAGCTACCATGATACATACATGAGGCTGATGATGGTTTCTGAAATATTTTTGAACTTCAACTACATGTTTCATAACAGTTTGAGGTGTACTACTTTTTTCCAGCAAATTAAGATAGTGGGCTGAGCAGCCATATGCAATGATGTGGTCCACTTGTTCATCCTCTTTCATCAATTCCTTCATTCGTTTCATTTTAGCCTCATTGTCTGTGCATATTGCAAAAACCTGTTGTAGAACACAAATTTTTATTGTAACATTTTATACCAATTTACAGACTGAGTACAGGAATAAGTTCCATCAGAGCCTTGGTTATGTTCCAAAAAAATCCAAAATTTACATATAAAACATTTGAAATTAGTTAAAGTAAAACAGATTAAATTATATATTTCATTATATACTGTATCTAGGAACCAAATCTCTGACTGTTTGTACAATAAATTCAGTACCAGTATTAAAATATTTTGCAATATTTTATTTCAAATTACTTTGTAAGGACGTCAATGATTGTTTTCAGTTTCAAGAATAATATGAAGAAATTTTTTTTATAATTAATAGTATTAATTACAATTTAATTATTGATAATTATTGTATTTTACACAAGTTCCTGTTCCCAGATGTACAGGGTGTCCATAAATGATTACCCTGATTAAAGCATGCTATAACTGTTAAATAAACACTTATGATTAAAACTGTGTTTGAATACAAGTAGATAAACATACAAAGTTCTGATACATAGTTAATGAACTTAATAAGCTTCCACATGTGCACCCCTAGGGGCACGTAAAATGTCGTAAAATGTCTGTTTCCGCAACTATGTACTTGGATATGCTCACCAATTACACCATCCCCCAGCTGCAGGACAGGCAGCCAACTGTCATCTTCCAACAAGATGGGACACCCCCTCATTGGGCGCATGTTGTTTGTGAAACTCTCAATGCAACATTTCCAAATTGATGGATTGGCAGGACGGGCCAATCTCATGGCCCCCAAAATCACCAGACATTACCCCGCTGGATTTTTTTCTCTGGGGTCATGTTAAAGATTTGGTTTATGCAACAGTTGTTCCAGATATCAGGACATTGCGAGAACACATTACGGATGCAATTGCAACAGTTAACCCACAAATGTTGGGAAATGTGTGGCGTGAGTGTGAATACCGTTTAGACATCTTGCATGCCACTAGGGGTGCACATGTGGAAGCTTATTAAGTTCATTAACTATGTATCAAAACTTTATATGTTTATCTACTTATGATTAAAACTGTTTGAATACGAGTGTTTATTTAAAAGTTATAGCATGCTTTAATCAGGGTAATTATTTATGGACACCTTATATATTAAAACTTATTTTTTCAATAATCAAAGACAAAATAAAACTGTGCATGGAATCAATATCTATGTAAAAGCTCACCTTTTTGTTGTACTTTTCTTTGATTTCTTCCACTGCTGATTTAACTTCTTGCAGACAATATTCTGAAGTTTTCTTTGCAGATCCAGAATCAATGGCTTTAAGTAGAAATGATGTTTGATCTGTGTGCACTGATGAGGCTAACATTGGGTTATTCTTCACAGATGACCATCCATCCATGCATAATGTCAATGTGCAATCAGCTGCACTCAACTGTTCTTTCAGACTATTCTCTACATCACTGTAAACTTCATCCAACAAATGCCCTGCTAGATCCTTGCGTGATGGAGTCTTATAACCTGGTCTTGCAATATTCATTTCTTTAAAATATCTCTCTTCAGCTGTCAGGAAAGAAAGATTGCTAGCATAAAAAAATCTTGCAATTGCTTTGTCTATTGCTTCTTGCTGTGCTGGAGTTGTTACAATTGAAAAATCTCTTATTTTTGGCTGTACAGTTCTACGGTGGCTATGTACCCATTCTTGAACTGACTTTGCTTTCTTTTTCTGTGGTGTTTTGAATGCTAGTACTGAAGCAGTTGATGTTGTACTTGTGTTTGTTTCATCGTCAGAAAGCATCAATTCTTCATGTACTTCATCTGAATGGCTTGATGACACAGAAAGCTTCGGTGAAGAGTTTTCATAGCCTAATGATGTAACTCATTTAGGGCATTTATTTAAATGGGCTTTTATCCGTTCAATTTTACCACTTATTTCAGTGTTACAATACTTACATATAACTTTATTTGTTCCTTCTACACTTAACACTTCATTCCATTCACCCTTACTTTTTCTTCCTGCACCTGCTACATGTGGCATTTTTCTTTGTAAATAATATGTTCAATTTTATATTGTAACTAGACCTATAGTCTATTCATTAATTATAATAAAGATTTTTTTCAATAATATATATATATATATATATATATATATATATATATATATATATATTAGGGTGGTCCACAGAATGGGGTAAAAAAATCGAAGTTCAATTTTCTTTCCTCCCAGGCTATAATCTGGTTCCTTTTAGCTAAAAAATATTCATGTAAAATTTAAGGCAAATCGAATAACTTTTAGGGGTGGCTCAAAGCTGTTTTTTGTATACCATTATGCCCTTTATTAATATAGTGAATAATTAAAAGAAACATTATTTACAGATACATTAACTAATGATTATTTTTCTTTCAGATAGATTTATTAAATTTACAGGTTTTGCAATGTCAAATAAACGTACATTTTACTTAATGAAAAAGTCAGAGGAAACAATCACTGGAGCCAAGCTGCCTTCCCGTGGCCAGGTCCTCCGCATGTTCCTCCACCATCATCAAGTCTTGAAGAAGGAGATCAAACCTAGTTCAGAAGCTGTTTTTGAAGAATTGCGTCTCTTCTGGGAGAGAGCCCGAATCCCTACTCAAAGGAAAGGACCACATTCTTCACAAAATTCAGGCTCTACACTTGGAGTGGAAAGCGATTAAGAAGAATGCTGGGAGGAAAAGCAACTCTCAGGTAGAAAAAGAGAAAACCTTTCAGGAAGAAATGGAGAACCTATTTGATGTCGCCCATGCTGATGCCTTTACCTTAATCAAAAATGAAGAAGACCGGCAGTTCTTGATCCAACAAAGGAAAGCAGGACGAGTGGGATCAATGGTCTCTGCAGATATGGTGACTGACAAGGCAGAAAAGAGAGCTGCTGAGAAGCAAATGAAATTGGTAAATAGGAAGCGGAAAGCTGAAGAAGAAAAATATGCTGCTTCACAGGAAGTTAATCTAGATCAGGGAAGTTCTTCTTCCGAGTCTTTATGTGAGTCAGAAAGAGAAGATGAAGATTACCTTATTAATCCCCCATCTACCAGCGGACCAACTCCACCAAAGAAAAAGGCAGCAAAGAATATCATATCTCCTGAATTGGCTGCTGCTCTGGACAGGACTGGCATCAGTGACAGGAGGGCCACCTTTGTATTAGCTGAAACTGCATCTAGCCTTGGTCAAGATCTTTCAGAGGTGAACATCTCTCGTTCTTCAATCAAAAGGCACCGAGAGAGGCATCGAAGGCAAATAACCCATGCCATTAAAGCTAGCTTTAGTCCAAGTATTTCGATTGTCCACTGGGATGGGAAGTTGATCCCTAATCTACTTGCCAAGAATGAAAAGGTAGACAGACTCCCAGTCCTTGTCTCTTCAGTTGAATCAGGTGATTCAAAACTGCTTGGTGTTCCCAAACTACCAAGTGGAACAGGGGAAGCTCAATCAGCTGCAGTGTATAATCTTCTTTCCGAATGGAACATAGATAAGTCAATAATCGGAATGTTATCAGATACTACAGCATCAAATACAGGAACAAACAGGGGAGCATGCATTCTTCTGGAACAGAAACTTGGTCGACCACTCTTCTATTTTGCCTGTAGGCATCATTGCATGGAAGTCATGTATGGAGGAGTTTTGAAGCAGTCCATGGTTCATCTTCTGCCCCTGAGCCACTTTTGTTCAAAAGGTTCCAATCTATGTGGGACTACATTGATTTAAAAACCTTCTCTACATCACAGGATGATGAGATGAAGGAGCAAGTTGATCCTTTCAAAAATGAAATAATTGCCTTTGCCAAAGAACATCTGGCCACTGGAAATTTTTGAGATGACTATAAAGAGTTTTTGGAACTTTCTTTGATCTTTCTTGGTGAAAAAATTGAAAGTTACACATTCAAACATCCTGCTGGCACGCACTATGCAAGGTGGATGGCTAAAGTTATCTATGCCATCAAAATGTGGCTTTTTCGAAATCAAATCACCCTGACTCCTTGAGAGAAGAAGGACCTGAAAACCCTTACCCTTTTTGGAGTCCTAATCTACTTAAAAAGCTGGATCACTGCTCCTATTCCATCACAAGCTCCGAAGAATGATCTGGATCTTATCCAAAAGTTAAAGGACTATCATGACCAGAAAGTGGCCAAAGCAGCTCTCAAGAAATTTGAAAACCACCTATGGTACTTATCAGAAGAGCTGGTGGCCCTTGCTCTCTTCGATCAAACTGTTGCACCAGACACCAAGGGAATCATGGTCCAGTGTATGAGGGAAAAAGAGGGGTCATTAGACTTCTCAAAGAGAAGAAGACTCAAGGAATGCAAAGCAACACTGAAATTAGAAACTCTTGCCACAAAGAACTCATTAAAGCTTCTTAAGGCCCTACCGATCAATATTAGTTTTCTTGATGATGACCCCAGCACCTGGGAGGAGAATGAAAACTTCCAAGAAGCTAAAAGAATCATAGGAAACATCAAAGTAGTTAATGATCATGCTGAAAGGGCAGTAGCTCTCATTCAGACTTTCAGCGGAACTCTGACGAAAGGAGAAGATCAACTCCAGTTTCTCTTAAGTGTGGTGGATGAGCACCGAAAGAGGTTTCCTGATTCTAACAAGTCCACAATCTTAGCTGGGCAACAATGAGTGGCCTGGTCAGCCATGATACCCCCGCCAACAAGCGGATAATACCCATATATATGGGGGGGACCCAGAAGCCATGAATGTGGACTTCTGGGGGTAGTTGGCCACCTCTAAATATTAACCGATTGAACCCAAATTTTGCTCAGAGAAGTTTTTTGGGAAAAGGAACCTAATGAAACCCTGGGAGGAAGAATTTAAAATACTTCCATTTTGTGGACCACCCTAATATATATGGTGTAGTGGTTAGCGTCGCTGACTACGAAACCATTGGCCCTGGGTTCGAGACCCAATGGCAGCCAGCATGCAGCAAAACCCAGCTGTTCATCCTTCCACACAATAAAGAAAGTGGTTGGTAGATAAATGGGTACCCTAGGTGGCCTAGTGGTTAAGACGCTGGGCTGCTGATGGGGCATGGTTCGGATTCCACGTTAAACTGTAGGTCTAAGGTGGAGTGAAGAGCTTGACCTTTGTCAGAATGAACAATTCGGGCGGAAGCTAACCAAAGGTTACCAAAGGTGTATATATATATATATATATATAAAATACACTATAAATTTATTTTACATTCAATCTTACACACAAAAATATTAATAATTATAGCTGACAGCTATCAAATAAAATTTATTGTAGTGTACAGTATTTAAATAATAGTTACAATCAAGTGTGTCAAGTGCTGATGCCTGACACTATTTGTTAACAAACTCTTTTTCTCACTACTGGGAACCACCTGAATACTGTACATTGCCTTATTTGATCCTTACTGACTAACCCTGAAGTATGAACAGAGCACATGTTCAAACAAGTTACACAGATCACTCCCATGAATTGTCACCCTTTGGTAATTGGGTGGAAATCTGTTTGAACATGTCTTCTGTCAGGGGTTGTTGAGTTTGCTAAATGAGTTGTGTTTATCTAAAATACAGTACATGAGTCATGAAATATTTTATAAATTAAATACATGTGTATTTTATTGTGTCAACTGTATTGCTTTTATAAATGTTTTTATCATCTTATACCTCTAAACCATTTAGCAGGTATAAAAAGATAAATAACATTAATTATTATTGTACTGGAGACTTATAACATACTTTTGAAAAAACCCAGTTTTCCCTAATTTTGTCCAGGTTTTATTGAAAAAAAACAAAAAACCCAGGTGGGCTGGTTTTTTTTTCAATAAAGTGGGCAATTATGCCAACCCTTACATATATATATATATATATAATCAAACAGCGTACATAATATTATCTTAAATTTAATAATATTAATGTATAATATATAATATTTATTATTATTATTTAATAATACTGTATATAATAGTATTATTTTATATTTAAACATTTAAATTCTTGTCATGATTGCTTAACCAACATTTTCAATTTCTATTGCTTTGTTCATTATAATGGTGTTGTATTATGTATTTATATGTATATAATAGGGTGGTCCTTAGCTATATAAGGGAAAATTCAAGTTATGAAATTTAACTGCACTACCCACGGATTTCGTTAGAAATATAAAAAAATGGTTGCAGAAAAAATTTCATAGGAATTGGAGAATATTTACTGGCACCACATTAGGGTAGTCCTTATTTTTGAACTTTTGAAAGTCAATGTGGCTACCCCTGGATATTGTTACTAGTCTCAGAAAGTGCTGTAAGCAAAATTTTAGCTCCATTGTCTTATATTATCTGCTATATTATCTCAATGTTCCCCCCATAAGGGGAAAATTCAATGACCTTCAATGACCTTCATCAGTCATCGACAAGTACAAGTATTTGCACTTCCAGTGTTTGTTTGTCTCCTGCACATTCAGGTTTAAAACATTATCTCTTGGTTGCTGCTGTTTTGCGTGTTAACAGAATGTTCCTTCGTCAGGTGAATCTCGAGAATGGCATTGACAAGGACATCCAGTGAAGTGTGGTTAGTTGGCCAGCCAAGAAAGGAATTGATTGGAGGGAAGCTCTCTTCTTCCGAGAAGCACTTCAGTGCCTGTTCCACCAGCTCCAAAAGGAGAAAATATCCCTCCGTGAGGCTGCAATGACTGTTTGCCGAGATGTGGGGGACTTTTGGGAGATGGCCAGGATTCCAACCACGACAAACAGAAACATCATCCCGAAGATCGAGGGTCTGTATGTAGAGTGGCGGGTCTTGAAAACACGAAGAGTAGGAAGTCGGAGGCAGGAAAAAGGAAAAGGGAGGCTTTCCTTCAGAAATTGGAAGAACTCTTTGACATCACCTATGCCGATACCAACAACTTGATCAAAAATGAAGAGGACAAGGAGTTCCTGATGGCGCAGAGAAAGGGAGGTGGGACTGTATGATGGGAGTGGATAAGAAGCTGGTGGAGGAGTCCTGGAAGTTGAGCCGAAGTTGCGCTGAGACAGCACGTCAGGAACAGGACATGAAATGCTGCCAAGAAGAAACCAACGTGGTGAAGCTGGAGAGCTCTTCCAGTAGCAGCACGTGAGATGGTGAGCGATGAGAACTCTACAGCAGTGGGTCCTTCTACCTCCATGGAGGCACCTCCGAAACAACGACCTTCGGAGCCCATTTGACTCCAGCGATAGCCACAGCATTGGATTGGACCAAGACCACCAATCGCAATGCTGCATACATCCTGATGGTGCCTGCTTCTGCATATGGATGAGACCCATTGACAGTGGCTGTGAACTGGCACAGTATATACCAAGCCCGCATGAATTTGCATCAGGAGACAGCTGAGGTCTTGAATGAGTCCTTCGATCCTACTGTGCCCCTCATTATCCACTGGGATAGTAAGATCATTCCCGATCTCACTGGTGGCGATGCTGCTGAGCTTCTTCTGATCCTTGTTTCTGGTGAAGGAGTGCTGAAGCTGCTATGTGTGTCCACTGTCCAAACTACCTTCCAGTACGGGCGAAGCCATAGCGAATGCCACCATCGAGGCTCTGAATGAGTTAGGTATTTCAGATCATATCAGGGGCATGTCTTTCGATAAGACACCAAGCAACATGGGAGTTCGTAAGAGTTGCTCGCACACTCATCCAGCAAAGGCTCAACATTAACCACCTCCATCTTGCCTGCTGTCATCACATGCTGGAAAGTGGAGCTGAGCAAGTCTTCACTCTCTGCTTCAGGCCTTCCTCTGGTCCAGACATCTCCCTCTTCAGGAGGTTCAAGCAGAAGTGGGGTTTTTTTTTTACTTGTATGACTTTGAACTGATGAAAGATGACTCCGGGTCTGATGACATCATTGGCTTCTGCAAGTGCCAACTCCAGGAGGCACAGCCATGGGATGACTACCATGAGTTCCTGGGGCTCACCATTGTAGTGATGGGGAGCATTCCCCCTCGTGGTATCGTTTATCTGTCCCTGGTGCTTATCACCGTGGCCAATGGATAGCTCGGGTAATATACGCCATCAAGATCTTACTCTTTCACAACCAGTTTGAGCTCAATCCACGAGAGAAGCAAAGCCTCAGCCATTTTGTCCCATTCGCGTTGATGACATACATTCCCACTTGGTTTGAGGCCCCGCTAGCTGCTTCTGCGCCAGCCAATGACCCCTGCTTCTACAAGCAGCTGGTTTCTTGTAAAGACGGGGAGATTGCCACCGCGGGGTCCAAGGCTTTTGGCTGGCATTTAATGATGGAAGACAAACTTATATTTTAGAAATCTCAGACTTCAAAATTTTTTTATTTTTTTAACATTAAGACTTCAGTTGAACACTTTTGTATACTGTAGGGCCTACAGTAACTTCTTGGTTTCCAAAGACTACAAAAGGAAAAGGTTGGTCCAATCTTAACATCCAATTAACTACTGAAGGAATTACAGAAATTGATCATGACTATTTAGATACTGGTATTTCCACTAAATAATCTAAATATACCATACTAATTTTAGTGTAATGTGCATGATCCTCATTCCTGTTTATTTTTTTTTTTTATGAACAGTCCAATACAATAATTCAATTACATCTGTGAATAAAATTTTATTTAAAAAATGCATAACAAATGCTTTCCTATGATAAATACTTAATTTTCTTGCAATGGAAAAAATTTCCTTAATATATAGTCCTAGAGATAATTAAGTTAAGTTAGATATATATGAATGGTTCATTCCAAAATGCAAATAAAAAGTTTTTAAGTGTTCAATCACAAAAGGTGTAAATAAAAATCTACTAAGAATTTCACCTTTTAATTTCATTCAGTAACTCTTCACTTCCTAATGAATAATTAGACTCTTTCCACACATCTAAAAGCCGCCTCATTTCAACCTGAATCTGATTCTTTCTCTTTATTTTATCTACAAGCATTCCTCCCTTCACTGGGAAATGTGGAATAAGATCAATGTTTATTTCATTCAATAAATCTACCCTCGCAGCATACTTAATTAACTCAGTCACGAGTAAAAGGGCCAAATCCTTCCTTTTTTTATCTTTATACACCATATCTACCAAGAAATCTTGTATCATTTTAATAGATTTTATGTCAGAAAATAACTCTCTATTTTTAATTGTTAACAACAAAATGTCCTTTTCTTTGTTTGAAAACCTCACTCTTTTAATAAAATGCTGAGCATCATCTTCACTTACAAAACCAGAGGCTAAAAGAGTACATGGATGAAAATCAGAGTTCTCAAGCCCTGCACTCCTCAAATGGTTATACACTTTATTCATATTTTCATGATTAAATTCCTTTGATAGGCCAATGTGGATTCCAATTCCACATTCAATCATTTTTAGTAGTAGTTCAATACCAAATCTTCCCACCACAATTTTTTTAACTTCTACCCATATTCTTTCACCAGATATTTTTGCGAGTCCTTCATGATTCCTCTGAATAGAATCTAGGATTGCAGGATCATGTTCAGAAGGATCATTCGCTACACGCCCATAGAACCGAAAGTAGCGTAATATTCGAAGGTAGTCTTCTTGAATTCTTTTGTCAGGATCTCCGACAAAAGTAACTATTTTATTTTTTAAGTGTTCTACACCATTCATATAATCATAAACAGTACCATCCAAGCCGAGAAACAAGGTATTTATAGTAAAATCTCGCCTCCTTGCATCTAACTCCCAATCACGGGTAAACTCTACTTCCGCATGCCTCCCATCTGTGACTTTATCAATTCTTAGAGTTGTGCATTCAAAATTTTTCTTCTGCAATATAAGCAGTGACTGTGCCATGTTTGTCTCCCGCCTTATTACGCACTCGAACTTCTTCCTTTTCAAACATTTTTTTCATTTCATCAGGAGTAGCTGTGGTTGCAAAATCTAAATCAGTTGGAACTTGATCCATGAGGAGATCTCGAACAGCGCCTCCTGCCAAGCGAATTTCAAAGCCATTTCGAATGAATAGGTCTGAAAGACTCGATACACCTGGCCTGAGGATATGCTTCATCTGATGTTCAGGAAGTTTCATTGTATACAACTGAAACAGAACATTTATAATTAGCATTATAGTTTAAAAAAAATAATAATCAGACCTATTCATTGTCTTCCAAAATTGTTACAAATAATTTCTAGTACATAAGGAGGCAATTGTGTTTTATACTTCAAAAATACACAAATTAATGGAATATATCCATTAATTATCTCCTCCATTGTCAGGAGGAGATTATAGATACCAATCGACCAGGGAAGTACTCTGGGGGTGGGGGTGAGCCAGAAAACAAGGAGTGCTGGAACTACCATTTCTCCCGTCACTGTCCTCCTTCCATGTCTCATCTACCCTGCAAGCAGTTCAGCATGCTCTCAAACACACTTTTCTCCCTATTCTTCACTACACATACCATACATGCATCTTACACACATATTTTCAAAATTAAAAAAATGACCAACTTCAAAAGCCAAGGAGTCTCCTTGGGAGGGGACCATAAATGCCCCCACTTCTCACTCCCTAGCTGCAATACTGGGAACACAGACACGAGCAGTGGGGCTGGTTCTGCTACTGCCTATTCAAGATGTTCTGGGCAGGGGCATGCAAATGGGTGAGGTGGTGAGGTGGCAAGGCAACCACCTTTGGGAAGGGATGCCAAAAACTTGACAACAATGTAAAAAAGCTAACTTTAAAAGTGCCAACATGGAAGGGTGACAGATCATACAAGCAAGCATAATAGATTGAAGATCAAATGCTTCCTTCCCAATTAAAATTGTTTCCATGTCAGTTACATTTTTCTCAAAGTCTGCTTTTAACATATAAAAATAGTATTTATAACACTGCTAAAATCCTGGTTCTCGCTGGACATTTAAAATTGAATCTAAAACTGCAAAATGAGGAAATTTCAATCTTCAATCACATAGCTAATATACATGAGATTCTATAGACTTGTAAAGTAATTAATGTTTTCACTTTTCCAGCATGATTTACACATTGATACCCATATCTATTTGTCAATTCACAAATATACTAGGTTGTTGGTAGTAAGACAATGCTCGACACGTGCTACATTTGAAAAAGTTACCAGATTCCAAAACACATTATATATGATCATATCTAAAGGAGCTCAAAATATCATTTGTTATTAGTTGTAACTACAGTGAAGAGGTGCTCTTGCAGTCTTGCTTAATTAATTGAGGTGAATTTTAACCCAAAATTTCCAAGGATATAACCAGGTACATTGTTTGCAAATATTTATTTTTTGAAGGTTTGAATCCCGAATAAATTAGAAGAATAATTAATTGTGGATTAAATAAATATTGTAGGTGTATATATTTGACTTCTTTTATGCATTTGCTTTTGTAAATTTGTTCTCAAGGGTGAATTAACACTTTGGCAGGAAAGGTATGAAAATAGGATACATCCAAAAAATCCATTGGAAGCATGAATGCAATGTGATAAAAATATCTATCCTAATATTTATAGTTATTAAAAATATTTGGATATGTAATATTTTACTACAAAATAAAGCATTATTATTATTATTAATACAAAACTTTCCTGTGATACTTAATTATTACCTCAATATAACCTAATGCAATATAACTATATATAAATTAGATGTGTACATGCAGTATTTACCTAACTTTTTAATATTATTTGTGGGGGCTTATAGATTATGGAGAGAGTACCTAAGCCCCATAGATTGTAAATTTTGACAAGTTTTGAATTTTTCCAATGTATATTATACTGATAAAATCATAAATATTTTCAGTCCCAATGAAGACACAAAAGCTATCAGGGTCACAAAATCTAAAGAAAAAAGCAAGATTAGCTGATGACAAAAAGCAAGTTGGTTCATTGGACAAATTTTTTCTTCAAAAGGCTAAAGCAACTGAAGCACAGATTTATAAACACATTGAAGTTCCTAAAAATGAACAAGAAGATGATGAATAGCTTGATGCTTGTGGTACCAATCCTGGTTTATGGAGCCATAAAAATGTTGAAATCAGACATATTTTAATTGAAAAAGGTTCTGTTCAAGTAAAAAAATTTCAATTTTCCAACTGATGATTCAATGAATATGGAAGGCACTTTTCTATAATTCACTACAAATGCTGTTTGGCAAATGGAGAAGAAATTGAGTGAAAGTGGTTGGTTTATTCTAGCCATAAAAATGCTGTATACTGCTTTTGCTGTCTTCTATTTCTGGATAAATTACATAAACAATGGCCTATTTATGGAATGTGACTGAAAAAATTATATACCATTCTTAAATTTAACTAGATGGGTGAGTGAAATGAGCCCATCTAGGGCCCTCACTTCACTTGGGCCAAACCCTCATCTGCCGTGTAATGTTACTGCCAATTAATAGTTAACTAAAATAGTTAACTGATGTGGAATTTCCTCCACATAAAAACCTTACAAATTTTTTTTATTATTTTCACTGCATGCAGCGAAAATGTGAGAGAATTTCCATCCCCAACCTCAATTCCTGTTGTCTTTAATGTTACTGCTACTAAATTTATAACTAATACACAACTTTCTCCAAATATAGACCCTTTAAAATATTTTAATTATTTTTGCTGCAAGCAGCAAAAATGTGAAAGAATTTCCGCCCGCATCCAATCTCCAATGAGATAATGGTTGGCAAATCTGTTACTGTCTGCCAGAACTTCATATTCCTGGTACAGGAGCAGAGAACAAGGAGACCCAAAAAGTTCCACTTTTGATTCATCAGTAAAAAACTTTTTGCCAGTACAGTAATACCTTGAACAGCGCGGGTTTTGATGTAGCACAGTTTGTATTTTCGTCAATTTTTTAAAATTTAGCACGCAATTTTCCTATTGTTTTCTAATTTCTTTTCGGTACTATTTCATTCTATGAACTTTCGACTTTTATTTGAAAAATTCTGGAACCAATTAACCGCGCTGTGCAAGGTATTGCTGTAATACCTTACAAAAATTTTTAATTATTTTCGTTGCATGCAGCAAAAATGCAAGAATTTCCATCTCCAACCTCAATTCCTGTTGACTTTAATGTTACTGCAGCATAAGGTGACTCTGCTACTTAGTTTTTACCTGTAAAGTATGTATACAGTCATGTCGCAACTTGCACGGATTTAACTTTACACAGTTGGCTCAAAAAAAAAAGAAAAGTTGGAATTAAGTTGGAATCTTCATAAATTTTCTGAAGTTTTCCAAGCAGCAAAACACCTTAAATATTTAATTTTGGACTACGATCCATCTATGGAGCATAGCCTCAAGATTATGCATGGTATTACAGATGTTTTGATCCCCTATCAAGAAATGTTTCAGCAGCTTAGAAAACAGTTGCTGATCACCATGTTTATTAATAAGAAAGCACCACTGGCAGATGAGCCTACACTACCAACTTCTCAAGCTGTGCCAGAGCCACCCACTTCACCCACAACTCGTTCTCCATCATCCAAGCCTCGCCCTATGTCTCCTGCCGCAGCATCTCCTCCTCTTGGATCAACATCAAGCCTCAATAACCCGCCAATATTGTTGTCGGGGGCTGAGGAAGACTAATCATCGGAGTGTGTACAGCGCCCATCTTCATCATCTCATCATTCATTATACAGCCGCTTAACCATGTACTTTATGGGTGATTCAAGGGATTTTCAAGGTTAAATTTGACTATACACATTTTGGCTTTATGTGCCCTCTTCAGAACGTAACACCCGCATAAGATGCGACACGACTGTATATATATATATACAGAATATCAGTCTGGTGTGTGAGAATATTGCTCCACCTGCAGCTCATGAAAGACCATGAAGTCTTCTAAAGGAAGGTGAGGAATGTGAGGAGGATTTAAAAAAAATAAAAAATTTAATTGTAATTTTTAAAAAAAAATTTTTTCAAGGATGAGGGAGTCCCACAAGGGGCCCTCTGGGACCCTTGCAGTTGAATGACTGCATCAAAGAAGGCATCAGTAGTAGTAGGCCCAGAAGCAGCACTACTAATATACAACTTAAACAAAAATGGCACAATACAAATAAAAACACCTTTAGGTGACACAAGACCAAGAAATATAGAAGAGGTAGTCAAACAAGGCACGTCTCTGAAACACAGATAGAGTAAATAATATGGGTAAATGCCTGACAAGAATAAGGGAATTAGAAATTCAATCATGTATATCTATGGATAATATGATGAGGGCATCAAGTAACTTAGAAGTAATAGAAAAAGCAATTAGCAATTGTAGATCAATGAAAATACTAAAAAAATTTACATTTAATAATAAAAAAGAGAAATCAGCAGTAATGACAATAAATGTGATGAGAAGAAAAGTACCTGAAATGAGAACAATTAAAGTGAAAATAGGAATTATAAAACAAGTGCAAGAATACAAGTATTTGGGACAATGGTTCAATAGCAGAGGTGATCACCAAACACACACAGAAAAGAAAAGATAAATTTTATGATAGCAGATCTAGAGAGATATGGAGATCCAGCTACAGTGGGCCATTGGTCAATGAAGGTGAAAATAAAATTGTATGAAACCATAATAGTACCTACAATATTTTATGGAATGGAAACATGGATGAGAACAAAGACAAAGGATATTGAAGAAGTGGAACAAATGCAGGGAAGAATTCTAAGGGAAATAACAGGAATGAAATGTAGTACCCCATATTGGGGATTATTAACTGAATTAGGAGTGTGGCCAGTCAAAGAAAAAATTGGATACAAGAAGAAAATGCTAATGAACAATATATTAAACTCAAATGAGGATAGATTAATTAAAATGATAACCAAAGATCAGTTGAAAAATCCATACCCAGGATGTTGGGCAGAGGAAGTGGCAGAAATGTGTAAATTACATAAAGTAACATCTGAGGACTTGAAAATGATGAAAAAAAGTGAATTAAAGAAAAGTGTATGACAAAAAATTAATGAATATTTACAGGAAGAACTAATAAAAAGGGAAACTAAAATTCATTGATGAATTTAAAAGAAAATCATATACTGAAAATATGAAAGAAAAGGATATGAAGATTATAATGGAAATCTGATTAAATATGGTAGAGGTGAAAGAAAACTATGAAGGAAAATATAAGGACATGAAGTGTGAAGTATGCAGGAGAGAGAATATGACAGAACACTCGTTTCATTGTGAAAAACTAATAAACATAGTTGGGGAGATGTTTCAGTAGGAAATGGTTGATGAATTTTAAGCAATAAGTTGTTATTCTTATGACTTTAGATAGGTCTGAATGTTTAGCTAGGTTAAACAATGGCTCTGTTTCCTCACTTTGTCCTTTTGTGGTGATTACATTTACTCTTAGAGTAGAGTGTCTAGTGTCTGATGGCCAGTCTTGGTCATTGGGTTAACCATTTTGGTCGATGAAACCAAGCTTTGTTTAATTTAAGTAACTTGTAGCTAAGACATCTAGTAAGAAAGTCTGCAGATTATTACTTGTTTCAACATATTTGAAATTTACATTTAGTGTTTTGTTAATCTCTCTAATCTACACAAGCCTGTTTTTAACAGAAACATTCTTGCAGCTGAGAGACTTAGTTTCACTTATCTAAGTTAAACAAATCTGGCTATCAGTCCATAAATATATGTCGGTTATGTTGACCTCTTTGAAAGCGTCTAAAATAAGTTTAGTTGTCTTCATGGCTAAAGTTACAGCAAGCAATTTTAGTTGTGGTACTGTTTTTTTTTAATTTATGGGTGCAACCTTTGCTTTAGCATAAACCAGATTACTGGTTATGTTACAAGTTAAGAACAGCATCCATAGGCTTCGGTACTTACATCTGCAAAGATATGCAAGGTTTGGGGTTGTGATTTGTGCCCTACATATCTGTTAACTTTTATGTCTACTTTGTTTAAGTCAGAAGCTAACTTTTTCCAAGTCAATTGGTCCCTTTCCTCCAAAATTTCATCCCAATATAGTGGTTTCTTCACAAATTTTGCAGAAAGATCTTAGACCTTATGGTGCAAGGGTAGGAATAATCCCAAAGGGTCAAAAATCTTTGAAGACTCTGACAATATTTGTCTTTTAGTTTGAGCTTCTGTGTTCATGTTAAAAGATTTAGTGTGCAAAGAATCATTGTTTTCAGAACTTTGGTTTAAATACCAATTTCAAAAATTCTTTTACCAACCACAACCTTGGAAATTCAAAACAAAAAGGGACAAATAGTACAAGTTAGGTCATTAATGTGAGTGGAGGATTATATGGGCTGAAATTGAAATTTATATTATATAATATCATTTTTAATGCTCTTCAATTTGATATATATTTATTTAGAAATTTACAAGAAACAAGAATACAATTTCCTTTTATTGACCTATTTATTTTAAATTCCCCTCCCTACATTACTGCCAGCATAAAAGAAATTATAAATATAATTAATTAGCATGGATAACATCAAAAAACTGGAATCATTATTTGTAGCCTACTACTGACAAACTCATATTTCGTTAGCAAAGATCTTTATAAAACATCATCATATACCATGGTTGTATAAAAGGCACTGTGAAAGTTAACACACATTTACACTGCATTTAATAACATTACTGTGATCATACTTCTGTGAACTGAGAAAACTAAACAACACAGTCTTCCTTTTCTACTAATATATATATATATACAGGGTGGGCGGAAAGTAGCTCCCTATTTTGGATTGGTAAAAAAATACGTATATTATCCATTTATTTCAGAAGAAATAATATGAAAAGGTAGGCATACATGGTAGGTTTTCTCTAAAATTCAATGTGGGCTCCAACTCTTTCCACCAGCTTCTGGAGCTGCCCAGGAATGGCGTCCACTGACTTTAGCAGGAACTCCGGCGGGATCGAGGACATGACTTCCCGAATTCGGTCCTCCAGTTCTTCCAATGTCCTCGGTTTGGTGCGGTAGACTTCTTCCTTTACCCACCCCCAAAGAAAGAAGTCGCACGGTTACCGCTGAAAAACGGCAGAATCGGTTCAGTGTAACGGTGTGGTGTGGTATGACCTCAGATCAGGTTGTGGGCCCATTCCTTCTGCGCAACACCATGAATGCTGAGCGGTACCTTGCTATGTTGCGAAACGAGGTCTGGCCGGTTGTCAGCACATGGGAGAACATCGACGATCTGATATTTATGCAAGATGGCGCCCCTCCGCACTTCGCTCTTGTTGTCCGTGAGTGGCTGGATGCCCACTTCCCTGGGCGTTGGATGGGTCGTCGTGGTCCACATCAATGGCCAGCCAGGAGCCCCGACTTGACACCGTGCGACTTCTTTCTTTGGGGGTGGGTAAAGGAAGAAGTCTACCGCACCAAACCGAGGACATTGGAAGAACTGGAGGACCGAATTCGGTAAGTCATGTCCTCCATCCCGCCGGAGTTCCTACTAAAGTCAGTGGACGCCATTCCTGGGCGGCTCCAGAAGCTGGTGGAAAGAGTTGGAGCCCACATTGAATTTTAGAGAAAACCTACCATGTATGCCTACCTTTTCATATTATTTCTTCTGAAATAAATGGATAATATACGTATTTTTTTACCAATCCAAAATAGGGAGCTACTTTCCGCCCATCCTGTATATATATATATATATATATCCCCGCAAGGGGGTTCTAAGCTCATGCTCTTGAGTGCTCTTTGTGCTCGTTTGTACGTGCTTGTTCCTGGAGGTTTCACGTGCGCCCTCCCGGCCCTAGCACCCAAGGATGATGGGGCTCGACCCTGCAGTCCTTGTCATCCTTGGTCTTTTTCCACTTCGACTGTCCCCTCCACCCTTTCTTTTTCCTCTGTCTTTCCTCTCACTTTTTCTTTGTTTTTCCGCTGAGATATGCCCTTTAAATAGAGGCGAATCGGTTCTTCCTGAACTAAAAAAAAAAAAAAAAAAAAATTATATATATATATATATATATTTTTTGTTTTCCAGATTTACCGCCGATTCGTACCTAAAGAGGTGATACATATCTCGGCGAGGCAGTGAGTGGGTGATGTTACTGTGCTGGGGGTGGTAGACCAGGGTAATGAGTAAGGATCAGTCAATGGATAGTAGGTAGGAGGGGTACGGTTTCAGATGCGATGGAGCAGATGGGAGTGAGTAGGGAAGAGGAGAACCGCTTTCGCTGAAAAGTGGTGGCCGTCGGCAAGTATGGATCGTAGGCAGTTGGGTATGGGGTTTTCGGCCGAGAGAGGAAAACACCTGCGACAGAGAGTGGACAGCTTTGAGCATTCCACCAGGAGGTGTAAGACAGTGATAGGGGTATGGCAGGTAGGGCAAAGCGGGGCTGGCAAATTCGCCATAAGGTGTCCGTGGGTGATGCGGGTGTGACCTATGCGGAGATGGGCTAGGATTACTTCTTTAAGTGGGCTATTGTGGTTTTCGGGGGATCCATTAGTTGATGAAGGGGGATGGGTAAAGGTGTAGGCGCTAGGAGGTTGGAGTGTGAAGGGAGATCTGGAGTTCGCGAAATTGAAGGCTGGGTCGGGAACATGGCTGGCTATCTACCATTCACCAGGGAAGGAATCGGTCAGCCTGTCGAACCCCGCGGAGGTTGCGGGGTCGAGTCGGCCGAGCGAGACCGGAAGCGTGGATCACGGCAGACAGAGGAACATCGTGGGCTGAGCGGGTCAGAAATACCTTGACGGGCTTCTATGGTCGGGCCAGGGGGGGGCACGTTAACCCCTAAAGCGGCGCTACCCCGCCTGTCCGGGGTCTCACAGCGGACCCTAGGCGGTGACAGGGGGTACCAAAAAGACCGGGCGGGAGGGAGGGAGGGTGTACTCAGGGTAGTTGATACGGAAAGAGGTGAATCAGAGTGGTCTCGTGGAGGGGTGGAGAATATGGAACCAAGAGGCAAGGGCAGATCCATGAGACTCGTGGGCGTGGGCGCGGCCGAGCTTCCATCGGTCACACCGTGCAGCCGCGCCAGAGCCGCATCCACTGGATCCACAGGGCTGAGTCTCGTCGTACGGGGCGGGTCGTGGATTTCGGCCACTATTGTCAGAGTCTGTGGGGGTAGAGTGGTGGGACTTCTGCGATGGGAAGAGATGGACATAGTAGACGTGGTGGGCGGTGTAAGGGTCCGAGCCATCTTCTTGGTCCTAGGTGAAGAGGGAGAGAGACGTTGGAAGGCCGGAGGGTCTGGCGACACGCTCCGGCGTCTCCGCCTCGACGGCTTGCTCCGGGCGGCAGGTTCGGGCGTGTACAGGGAGTACTGGGAAGGCAGGGTTTGAGGTGGCTGGGACCCGGGTGCCCTGGTCCAAGACTCCTGGGGGATTCGTGGCAGGTGAGGTGCGGGAAGAAGAGGAATGGTGGGGGACAGGGGACCATCGGGTCCTGCGAGGAGTTGCATTGTGGGGAACAGGGAGCAGTGGCGGGGGGGGGGGGGGGGGGGGGGGGCGGCGGCAGGCCAGGGCGGCGTGCCGAGATGACAGAGCCGAGAGCAGCGGCATAGGACACCCCCGGCCTCACCTCCCGACTCCGCACCCTGTCTCGTGCCTCACAGGGGCTAAGGAAGTCCGACACTTGTAGGCCGCGGACCTCCTTCTCGAACTTGTAGAAAAGGCATTCGTGGGATGAAGAGGGGTGTGCGCCTTCACAGATGGAGCATTTGGGTGTATTGGGGCACCTGTCAGGGTGAGCAAGTCGTCCACAGTGCACACACAATTGATGCGGCTGTCGACAAACGGAGCTGACGTGTCCGAATTTATTGCATTTGAAGCAACGGGTCGGGTCTGGGACGTATGGGCGAATAGAAAACTCGCATGAGGCGCGGTCTCCCATACCCCATACAATACAGCCAGGGGGGATTAGTGTGTTAAAAGTAAGGAGCAGACGTGGGGTGGGGGAGGGGGTGCCTCCCTGTCGGGATGTGAAACGATAGATCTTAGTAACTCCTTGGGGTGCGAGGTCCTCCAGGAGCTCATTCACTGCGACCGACAGTAGGTGGGTGGCGTAAATAGTGCCCTGACTCTGGTTCAGGCGAGGGTGTGGGGAAACGGACACCGAGCATCCAAGGACCTCAGTGATGGAGAGTAGGGCTTTCGTCTCTGCGGCTGAGCGTGATTTTACGAGGAGGGAGCCATCCCTCTGTGGGCGTACGTCATAGCGGCTGGAGTTGCTGTGGGTTCGGATCGCCTGGAACGTCCATTCAGAGTTGTTCGGGAGAGACCCAGATGTAGGCCGAATCACCAGGAATTTGTGGATACTTGGAAGGGAGAGGGAGGCTGTAGAGTCGAAATGCACTGGGATATTCAACGGTCGTAGGACGGCCGTGAATGCCGGCTCCCCCGTCCGCCGCGAGGCTCTCTCCGCGGGGAGGTGGGCTGACGGCGTGAGGGGGGCATATGGGGAGAGCAAGAAGCCGGGTTGTGGGGGCAAGTCCTCGGTGGAACTTGACTTGCCCGAAGGTGGCTGAAGTGGGCTGGGTGAGACCCCTGCTCCAGAGAGTGTAGGTCCAAGGGCGTAGTCGAGGGACGGACTGGGGTCGGCAATGGAAAAGGAGAGTGCAAGCGTTCCGCTTCCACAGGGGGGTCAACCCCATTAGGTTGTGGTCTTCCAGTGGTAAAGGACTCAAGGGCCTGGTTGCCCACCACCCGAGTGTTGAGAGAAGGAGTAGTCCGGGAATGAGAAGCAGTAGTCGTAAGCTGGGGGGGAGAAGTGTCCATAGCTAAACAAAAAAGAACTTCATCCCCCGCGCGCATCCAGCCACCACCGACTCCAACAAGGGAAAGGCGAAGTGTGGGCACACTTGGTCCCACCGCCGATAGATGTCACGCAGGGGAGATACACCCGCACCCAGTCCCTGTGCCTGAAAGGTGGCCACTCTCATCCAACGCGCGGTGAAAAGTGGCAGGGACAGGGTTTGGTTGGAAAGCGACAAGGGTGCAGGGCAACCGCCTCCCACACCCAAGGGCCAAGGAAAGGGTCAAAATCAAGGTCCAAAGAACAACACCAAAAAAACAGGGAGAAGCCAGAAAGAATGGGTTAAAGGAGAAAGAAAGAAAAAGAAGCAGGAGATCAGCCGGGTCCCCAAACGGGCCCAATGGTCCATGAGGGCAGAGAAAGCCCTTACACCGAAGAAAGGTGTATTCCCACATTCGCCACAGAGGGATGCGCCCTATAGCTCCGGACAAAGCAAAGGGATATATATATATAATATGAACACCTTGATAAATGGCGGTTTTTATTCTTAATATGGAGTTGGTCCTCCTTTAGCGGCAATAACAGCTGCAATGTGTCGGGGAATTGATTCATACAGCTTTTGGACAGTGGCTAGAGGAATCCTGAGCCATTCTTCGAGCAAACCCTGCTCCAGTTCCTCCAAAGATGCCGGCGGTGGGAATCGGCTTCTGACCTGCTGCTCCAACTGACACCACAGATGCTCGATAATGTTAAGATCCGGGGATTGTGGAGGCCAATCCAAGCGTTCTACTTCACTAACATGCTCTTCAAACCAGTTTTTAACAACCCCAGCAGTGTGGATTGGTGCATTATCATCCTGGAAGACGGCGTTGCCATTGGGAAACAGCGTTTGGACCATGGGATGGACCTGGTCAACTAATATTGACAGATAGACCTGGGCGTTAACCCTACCATGCAGTACTACAGCTGGGCCAAGAGTATTCCACGATATTGCTGCCCAAACCATCACAGATCCGCCTCCATGCTTAATGGTTGGGGTCAGGCAGTCGGGGTCATAAGCATCTTTAGGCTGTCTCCAGACGTAAACTCGACCAGAACATGGAAATAGCGTAAAGGAAGATTCGTCGGAATAGACTACATTTTTCCACTGGTCCATTGGCCAATTCTTATGGTCATTACACCATTTTCTGCGCCACTCAATGTTGATGTGCAAAAGGAAGGGTTTGGCAATTGCAGCCCTCCCATGGTATACAGCTCCATGGAGCTCGCGATGTACAGCTCTGGTCAATACCGGGCTTGCAAGATGCTGGTTAAGCTCTGCAGTCACTTTTGGAGCTGTGGTCTTATGGTTCTTTGTCACAATGCGCTTTAGCACACGGCGGTCTCGATCACACAGCTTCTTCTTGCGTCCACTATTGCATTTGTCGGTGCTTGTCTTTCCATGGTTTTGGTATGCAGACATGACCATAAAGACAGTTCCTCTGGATACATTGAACATCTAAGCGGTTTTTGTCACCGATGCACCAGCCATCCGCGTTCCGACAATTTGCCCTCTTTGGAAGTCTGACAGGTCTTTCATAACTGCTAATTCATAATTCACTCAGATCTGTAAAAACAACGTGAGGGTTATAACATGACATATACACTCTCTGTTACGCATTTAAATAGGTTTGCCAGTCATTTGACCGTTTACTTTGTGTCTGAGCAGTCCGTAAAGATAACCAGTGAAATTGGTGGGTGTTCATATTATTTTGTCTAACCCCTGTATATATATGAGAGAGAGAAAGAAAAAAAAAAAGAAGGGGTGAGAGCATGAAAGACGGAGAGAATAAATAAATCTGCCCTTGAAAAAAAATTTCTATAAAATTGTATTTGAAGAAAATGAAAAGCCAGACTTTTAATAGGTAGCAATTGTTGACTGCTATGCATTATTAAATCTCAAAAAATTTTGCACAATTATTTATCTAGGCTTTAATTAACAGACAATTTAAGCAAGAAAAAAAAAATTGCTTTTCCAATTTCTTTATAAGTAATTGATTCGAAGGCAAATTACTCTTAAACATTATCTACTATACTTTGACACTTGTTCAACAACCATAATTCTGTTACATCTTAAATGAAAGTTGTACACTTCCAGCAGATTTTGTAAAATATTTTTGTTGAAAATGGAAGAGAATCATTGTTCCCTAGCAACACTGCTCTGTTGTCCTGGAAATGGAAAATTTATTTGGTACAGAAAAATACTTTCTATGATAACATTAATATCAGATAAAAAGAAGTAAAAATACAAATTTTCAATGCCATAAATCTTTTCTGTTTAATTTCCAAATGGTTAAATTTCATACACTCTAACTTTGAATGGCATTGAGAATAAAATATCAAATTAAATAACATGATCTTTTAACACATACAGATGAAACATTTTTCTATCTTCAGCATAAAGTTCAGTAACATAACTGGTACATTTATCGTGTTCTTCATTATTTAAAACAAGACAGTTCTGACAGACAAACATTCATTCGATTAAAGTGAGTCAGGGATTCGAACCCCCGAAATTGAAATGTGTGTTACATGATTGCATTTGTAATGGTCATCAATTTGATATATAATAAAGTTTACTTCAGCAGGTCAATTTCAGTGCAAATTTACTTTAAACACTAAAAAGTGATTGAAATTCAAATCCATGCAAACTTTGTTCTTTAATTACACTGGTCAACAACAATTTTGTCACAAGGGTTTTGATGGGTGCTCTAAGTGTACTTTTTCATGCTGAATCTAAATATGAAATCAGATTTTTTCTATCAGGCTTAGTTTACTTGTGACGCTATGTTCATTTTTTCCTCATTTAGCATGATCACCGGATAAAAAAATAACAACATTATATATAATTAAGTATATAACAATATTATAATATAAAACATTATAAAAATAATAAATATAATAATATATTATATTAATTAATATAACTATAATAAAATATATTAATATTAATATATACGGTATGTTATATTAATTTTTCTGTAAAATTAGTACAATTTATTCCTTTGGGGAGAAAGTTCGGATAATGCTGGCAGGATAAATTTGGTCGGAGCAGCAGACTGTGCAGGTTGAAACATGTTTGTACCTGTTCAGACATGAGCCTAGTTTCTGTGTGTAGAGCAGCTCCAAGTCAGTCTGCTTGTAAATGTCACAGTGTTAACAGCTAGTGTCTGTTGCTTCTTGTTAATTTTACACCAGTGTTGTATTCATATAGATTTTTTGTAATGCCGCGGAACTGTCTGAATCATCCTAATTCCTTTTATGTATGTGGTGATCTAACTTTAAAATCCCAGAAATGTAACTTTACACCATTAGTAAAAAAATGCTATGAACTTTATTTCGGATGTAAAGTAGGCGATCAGGACAAGAGTTAGGCCCCTCACATTTGTTGTGTGACATGTGTAAGACTACTTACAGGATGGCTAAACGGTTCACGTCACATGCCATTTGCTATTCCAATGATTTGGAGGGAACCCAAAGATCACACAACAGACTGCTATTTCTGCCTGGTAAATACAAAGGGGATCACTTCAAAAACAAAGAGCCTTATGAAATACCCTAATCTACCATCTGCAATGAGACCAGTTCCCCACAGTGCTCAACTTCCAGTACCAAATCCTCCTGAACATGTAAGTTTAAGTGATGAGGAATCAAACGTAGCTGTAGCATATCACAAGGAAAAAGATGAAGACATTTCTGATCCAACATTCCAGGCTACCTGTTCCTCCAATGAACCACATTTACTGTCACAAGGAGATCTAAATGACCTAGTTCGTGATTTGAAATTATCTAAGAAGCAGGCTGAACTTTTAGGTTCAAGATTAAAGGGTTGGAATCTACTGCAACGTGACACTAAAGTTTGTTTTTTCCGCAGCCGCCATGATGAATTCAAAGAATGGTTCTCCCATGAAGATGGACTTGTGTTTTGTAAAGATGTTAATTCATGGGGCTCTTGGTCATGAACATAACGTGGATGAGTGGCAATTGTTCATTGACTCCTCAAAAGTCAGCTTGAAAGCAGTCCTTCTTCACAACGGAAATAAATTTCCTTCTGTACCTATTGCACATGCTGCAAACATGAAAGAGTCATACGACAACATGAAGTTGCTTTTAGAAAAGTTTCAGTATCAGGAATATAAGTGGAATATCTGTGGAGATCTGAAGGTCATTGCACTTTTGCTAGGGTTGCAGCTAGGTTACACCAAGTACTGTTGTTTTTTATGTGAGTGGGACAGTAGGGACAAGCAAAACCACTACGTTAAGAAGGATTGGCCAAAACGCACCTCACTTGTTCCAGGCAAGAAAAATGTTGTGAATAGTTCACTTGTTGACCCTGAGAAAGTGTACCTTCCTCCTTTGCATATCAAGCTTGGACTTATGAAAAAACTTTGTTAAAGCGATGGATAAAGCGCAAACAGAATTCACATACTTGAGAAATAAGTTTCCCCGGATCAGTGATGCCAAGATTAAAGAAGGCATTTTTGTAGGCCCTCAGATCAGAGAATTGTTAAGAGATGAGAGATTTGAAGGAGAGTTGAATGAAGTTGAGAAAGCTGCGTGGCAGAGTTTCAAAAGTGTGTGCACAAATTTTTTGGGAAATCACAAGGCCGAAAACTATCCTGAAATAGTAGGAGATCTTCTTAAGTCTTACCAAGCAATGGGGTGCAATATGTCATTAAAGGTTCATTTCTTGGACTCTCACTTGGACTTTTTTCCGGAAAACCTGGGTGCGGTAAGCGACGAACATGGTGAGCGTTTTCATCAGGATATTTCTGCCATGGAAAACCGTTACCAAGGCAAATGGAGCCCAGTATGCTGGCTGACTATTGCTGGACTCTTAAGAGAGACATGCCTGAGGCAAAGCACAGCAGAAAATCAAAACAAGTACTTTTTTAAACTACAGGTATGTCTTTCGATCATATTTTAATAAGTATGTAACTATATGGGTTTTTAAAAATTAAATTGCATGTCACACAAAAAACAGACCTGATAGAGAAATTTACAAACTTATTTGGATTCAGCACAGAAAATACTATAAGAATAAGGTATTTCATTATTGGGACACGAAAAAAAAATTTTTTGTTGCCCAGTGTTAGCAATTAAAGAATAAAGAACAATTTGAAGTAAATAAAAGAAATTTAAAAACATATATAAATAGGTTAATTATCTACAAAATGGTGGAAAAACTCATATATGATTAGTAGTTCATATTTTACAAGAACTTAGTTTCTTTACAATTAAACCTTTAAAAATTAAAAATTATAACTTTTTAATATTTTTGTTATTGCTGACTTTAAGGGGATTCTAATGGTATATAAATGTCAACTGTAACCTTTATAGTTAATATTTTATTACTATTTAAACCCAAAAGAATTTTTACAAATTATGCAGTAAGCCTATCCCTGGAACAAAATTGTGTTGATATTAATCATTGAACTCAAATAAAATTTGAGACAGATATGAACTTGAAAATTTTACAAGTTATGAAGTAGGAAATTCTCTACATAATGGTATAGATAGAAACTTGCAATTTTAAGAATATAAAATTTTATGACCACTTCTCTCTCGAAATTATTCTTTTTAAAATTCAATCATTTTCAGAATAATATTTCAAATTTAAAATAGTGCATCTGATACAACTTTTGAAGAGCTTTGTACTCGTATATATAAAGGTGAAGTGACTTTTTTAATGAACTGTCTATGAACATTTTTCAAATTTTTGGTTTGTCAATCTGCCATAATTATGAACTGTGGCTGAGAATGTAGGCATGACATTTATGCATACCATGCTCTGATTGGCCAATAGGGTGTCTCAAATATACGAATGGAGGAGTCCGGGTCGGGGCGACACTTGCCCGTATTACACCTTTATAAAGGATTGTTATCACAAAATGTGACAGCTGTAGGAGGATTTTTAGGGGTCACTCAAGTTCGCCACTTCTGTTTCACTTATACAAGATTTTCTTCTCTTTCGCAGGTGATGGTTACTAGAGCAGGAAACCAGTTGTGGTTGCTGGACAAGGCCCCAATTGCAGCGATTGTTTGTCCACGACTTCCATCGAAGGAGCAATGCCTGCTCCTTTACTTCCACCACCAAGACCAAGAGGGAAGGAAGACCAAATCGGAGAGCATTCGCCTGGTGGTGGAAACCATCTGGCCCATCTGGGAGAAGGCCAACATACCAACTACCACCAAGAAGTACACAGGGGAGAAGCTGGCGAAGTTGATCGATACCTACGACGCACTCAAGAAGAACAGGACAAAGCCGCAAGAGGGTTACCGGTACAAGGAGGGGATGTTCAAGTCGCATTTGGAAGACGTGTTTGACGTGGCTCACTCCTCCGCGCTATCCTCCTCCAAGGTCCCTCAGGAGGACAAGGATTTTCTCACCTCGCAGAGGGAAGACAGGATGTCATCAAGTCTTGCGGGGGTGGACCAGAAGACAGCGAAGAAGAAAGCTGTGAAGCGGAAGAGGGATCTTGCAGCCACGGCTAGGAAGAGTAAATGGGATGCTGGGGTGACACAGCTCATGGAGGTAGCGATCTTGGAGGTGGATGGTAGCAGCACTGAAATGAACACGGAAGACGAGGATGATGACGATGAGACGTACCAAGCGCCCAGCACCAGCAAGGCCCAGACTCAAAAGAAAAGGCGAATGAATGCCCTCACGGACCCGAATCTCATCGCTGCTTGGGATCGCGACAACATGTCCGTGAGACAAGCAACGTCGTCCTTTGCAGCAGCAGCTCAGAGTTTGGGTCATGACCTGGATGACCTGGTAATCTCGCCAGCAACTGTTCATCGAACACGGAACAAGATCCGAAAGGAGATGGGAGAAGAGTTGACCCGAAAGTTCGAAGCTTCTGGTCCTTTAGTCTTGCACTGGGATGGGAAACTGTTGGAAGATATCGCCAAGGAGAAGGAGGAGGTTGACCGGATTGCTGTTGTGGTGACGGGCGATGGAGTCGAGGAGCTTCTTGGTGTACCCGTTGCGGTGGACGGCACTGGAAAAGAACAGGCTGCAGCCGTACTCCAGGAAGTCCAGGCTTTTGGCATTTCGGAGCAAATCATTGGACTGGGATTCGACACCACAGCTGTGAATGCTGGGATGATCCAAGGTGCTTGCGTTCACATTGAGCAGGAGTTTGGCCGTCCCATGTTGTGGTTGGCTTGCCGTCACCACGTCTTGGAGATCTTACTCAAGGATGTCTTCGTGCGATGTCTGGGGCCGTCCTCTTCCCCTGACATTCTCCTCTTCAAAAGATTTCAACAGCGGGGGCCTCCATTGACAAAGGGTCATTCTTGTCCATCGGTGACGAAAGCAATCCCACAACAACTGACAACTGGGCAAATCAAGCGTCTTCCATGAAGAAATACCTGCAGCAGACGCTTTCCCATGGCACACATCCCCGAGAAGACTACCGTGAACTCCTCATCCTTTCCTACCGCTTCCTTGGCGGTCAGGTCCAGGGGGGATTTCGTCAGCCTGGGGCCTATCACCACGCCAGATGGATGGCCAAAGCCATCTATGCCCTCAAGATTTTCATGTTCCGTCACCAACTGGACCTGACAGCCAGGGAAGAAGGAGGACTTCGGCAGCTGTGTTTGTTCATCTCCCTCGCGTACGTGAAGCAGTGGAATGAGGCAATGGTCTCGAATCGAGCTCCACTGAACGACCTAGAGTTCCTTCGCCTGCTCGAGGCCTACCCTGACAAGGAAGTCAGCCACACGGCATCCACGGCCTTGAAAAGGCACCTGTGGTACCTCTCAGAGGATCTCGTGGGGCTTGGTTTCTTTGACGACCGCATTCCAAAGGACACGAAGCTAAAGATGGTCCAACGACTTCAATCCCCCGCCACGAAGAAAGGACTCAAGCGGATCGATCCGAAGAACTTCAATCCACAGCAATCCATCGAGCTCTTCATCACCCGAAAAACAAAAGAAGTCTTCTTCCGCGCGATCCTTCCAGAATCTGAGTCTCCCACCTTCCTCATGAAAGATCCAGAGGATTGGATCAATGACCAGGATTGGATCACGGCGCAAAAGAGGGTGAAAGGCCTGAAGGTGGTCAATGACGCGGCCGAGCGTAGTATCGCTTTGATGAAAAGATTCAATTCCACCATCACGCGTGATGAGAAGCAGAAGCAATTCGTCCTCAAGGTGGTTCGGGCTCACCAGAAGTTGATCCCCGTCAAGACAAAGGAGAGCTTGTAGAGTAAAATCAAGTAGTGTAGGACAGATTGATGATGAAAACAATCCATTTATACGCGCTTATTTCAATTAATGAAAGGTGCATTTCGTTTATTTTCATTTTTGTTCAGAAATAAAGAGAAGAAGAGAATGATAGAAATTTCTTTTTTTTCCTAAATAGCTACAAGAAAGTGTTAAACTTGAGTGACCTCTAAATACTGTTCGATTCCCATCATTTTTCGATTTTTAGAACCTCTATGCCTATTGAAATCGGGGCAGCATTCGCGAGCAAGAGAAAATCGAAAAAAAAAAAATTCTATGTATTAATGAGACACCCTATTGGCCAATGTAGGTATATCGTCATACAGAACCTATAATTTTTCTACTATTTATAACTTTCTTTCTTAAGCATTTGTGCAAGATACAGATTGCAGATTCAAACAAAACACAGTAAAATACCCTAAAAAATTATGGTTACATCTTCAAGGTCAATGTTGGTGAAACATTCAATAATAACCTAAGAAACTGCAAATTTTTCAAAAAGTAGCAGATTTGGGAAAGAATTTTGCAGATTTTGTAGTCTGGCTGGATTGGGTATTTGAATGACTTTTCTCTGAGTTCCCTTTTAGATTTGGAGACCACACTTTTTCAAAGGTTGTGCATCACTTCTGGGTCATTCTCTGTCAGATCAACCAGTGCCTAACACCCTCATCTCTCAGATTTTGCTGAAATTTGGTTTATAGGGAGTTTGTGGACCCTGAATCCATTTCTGAAATTATAAGGTCAATCCGACCAACAGTTCAAGAGATATGACCTCGGGAAATTTGAGGTCACTTGCGAGGTCACTAACATTTGGCGACCCATAACTTGGGTAATAATGGTCACAATTATATAAAAGTATATATATTTAGAATCAGAAAATGACAAGGAATCCAAATATGCAAGTTTTAGAACTCTAGGTTGAAAAATAAAAAAGTTACACTGTAACCAAAATTTGAGGTCACGATTTGACCTCTGGGGTATCAAATGAGAATATTTTTTTTAAATGTAAAAAATGAAGGCATAGGCATTGGCTATTAGAATCAGCAAAATAAAGTTTGTTTATGTTAGTATTTTTCATGTAACTAACATATAAGTGAACACCATATTCATAAGTTGTGCGTCAATTCTACCTATTTTTCACACTTAAGCTCATAATTTGACCTATAGAAATTAAAATTACATTTTTTTATAGATATAAAAACAAAGGCAAAAAATGTAAAATTGTATTTCACTGCTAATCTACACTGGCAATAATAGTTATAATAGTGAAAGGGGAAGACCTACTTAGAGGATTCATGTGCTAGCCTAATACAATTTTTGCATGCTCGATGCTCTCATCAATTTCTTTTTGTGGAAAAATGTATTGAATTCTGCTGCCTCCTCTTAGGGTAGGACAACTCATTACAGTTAATATATGATGTCCTGGCACTGCACATGAATCCTTGTTTGATGGATAATAATATGCACTTGATCCTGATGACCCAGAGGGATGTAGAAAGTTCAAAGTGAAATCATCAAACTCTTCACAATATTCCTCCACAATTCCATACCAAACTTGCATGTCATAAATGCAGCCAACATACTCTCCTGGTTTGACACATTTTAGGTTACCAAGCATTGCAGGTTCATTAGTAAAATGACTTTTCCTTATTCTTTTCTTTTCTCCAATGCCACTTGAAATGGGATACACCATCAGTTCTTCCTTGTTTAGGGGAACAAATCTATGATATTTCTGAGTTCCAGGAATAGCCCTACTATCCTTGAATCGATGTTCCAACCATTCTTCTGCATCTTTCAAATCAGCTGTAGTTACAAAGAAAAAATTTATCTTCTTGCTCAAGTTTTCTTCACAAAACTGAAACATGTGTTCTGGTGTAAGAATTTGCCTCTCTGTAGTTCTCTGCAAACTGGCACGAGCAGTAGCTCTTTTCACTGTTCCTCCAATCCCATCACATGCATTTTTGCCATGGGATGTAGCAAAGAAGTGCCATTCACAAGACAGACCAAAATCCTCTTCATGGTAACAGAGATTTGTGAAGTTGTATCTGTTCTTATATTGGCCAGCACATCCATCTGAGAAATAGTGCACCTTCTTCAATTGTGGGCATCTGAATTTAACATATGTCATAAGCTTCAATATGAATGAGTAAGCCATTATAGTGTTGTGTTTTAGTGATGCAGATAAGAAACAGACACTAAAATGGCTAAGTTCCTGGTCTGCAGATGATCTATAATAGATGACAAAAGGGTGAACTGTACACTGTGAATTGTCCCAGTGAAACCCTTGGGCAGCATCCTGGACAATGAAAGAATAATTCTCAGAGAAATCACCTACTATAACTACCTCGCTCTGAGGTGGTAGTGTTTCTTTCAACTGCTTGAAGTACTGTGATTGTTGCTGAGCAACAAAGTGATGACGAACCATGCAGGATATTTTCATGCTTAGGGATGATAAGTATTCATGAAGTGGCTCCACCTTATCAACCATTGTACAATGGTCAACAGTCACCCATTGCTTGTAAGATATTTCATTTGGAGCTGATTTCACACTGTCAAGTAACTCAAGAAAATCCAGGACACCCTCTTCTCTGGGCAATCATTGCAAAGTTGCATCATGCAAGTCTCTCTTTCTGTACTGCAGACACTGTAATCCATAAGATCCTTGTATGAAAGACCTCTTTCTCCCAATGCAGCCAGCTGCAATTTTGGATTTTGATGGTATGTGCAGACACAGACAGAATGAGTCCCACCACTACCGGCAAGCACACAATATGATGGCCGTAATTTTGCAAATGTGGAAAATCCTATTTTGGGATTCTTTTCATCATTTTTATATAGTTCAAACATCTCTCTTAAATTCCCGAGGACCAATCGTTTTTGCACCTTCAGCACTGATAACTTTCACACAATCCTTTTGGCCAGGACACATACGACTAACCTCTTCTGACTCATAGAATCTTCTAACTATATCTTTGTGTTCTTCAGATATCACTTTTCCTTTGCTCATTAGTGGAATCTTCGGAAGGATTCCATGTTCTGATTTAAGTGAACGGCTTCTTTTCACCATGTATGTTGTAGTTTGAAAGAAACTAGCTGTTTTTTCAATTGTGTATGGTGAGAGTGTCAATATTTGTAGTTTGTGATGGTGACATTTGCTCTCCAGGAATGACTGTTTCAATTCATTCATTAATTTGTCTAGATGTTTTCCAGATTTAGTTTCAGGTTTTGAAGTATCACTTACCTCCTCGGTAATTTGAACACCATAACTGAGTTCTAGCCTCTCCTTCAGGTGTTTCTGAGCAGATGATAGCTTACCACGAGCCTTGCGCTTTTTCTGGCTTAATGACAGCCCTTCTGAAAAGAACAGAAAAAAAGGTTTCACACACCTGAATATTAGTAATTAAATATTAATTATAGTACCTTAAATGCTATATAATTGGCTATATAGTAGATCAAACAGACCTTGTAGTAAAGTATAAGTTATTATATTAATTTATTACTTACTTTTTTTAACTGGTGTTTGGTCCAGAAATGCTAGAACTGGTTCAACTGAAGTTGAAGGATTTTCTTTATCAAGCAATCACTGTCATTGTCCAGATCTTGAATTGAAGAGATGTTACTCAAGCCACTGATAGTAGATGATTCATTTGAATCCTGCTCAGACTCGTTGTTTTCAGTGGTACTAAGTATAGTGGGGTTTTTCATTATCAGTGTCCAGCAGTTCACACACAACAATGAGTCTTTTTTCACTCTTCCAGCACATTTTCAACAAGTACATCAGTCACTTTTCTAAGATTGATTGTTATGCGTTTCTTGTGTTTTTGAATAGGGTCCTGGCAGTATTTCAAGTGCCGAACCATTGTATTTTGATCTGTAAAGATATAGGATTTACAATTAGGTAATATATATTTTTTAGAAAATATATAGCTATACACACTTAATATTTTAGGCCTTGATAGTCTCTGAGGCTCATTAAAACACCATACCCACCAGCCACCCACAGTGCTGGCTGGAACTGTACTAACCTGTAGACAAGGAATTTTGCAACTATCTGTGTTGATTCTGCACTTAGACAAGTAGCAACATGTTTCAACAGGTTTGTTTAGGCTACATGTGAACTTAGTCTTCCCCTTTCACTATTATAACTATTATTGCCAGTGTAGATTAGCAGTGAAATACAATTTTTATTAAATTCTTGGAGCTTGAGGTCAAATTGATAGCTAAGATATAAAAATTCCTTGAAATGACAAGCAATTTATAAATATGGTGTTCACTTATAAGTTAGTTACATGAAAAGTACCAACATAAACAAACTTTTTATGATTGTTTCTATTAGTCAAGAACTCTGACTTTGTTTTTTATATCTATAAAAAATGTAATTTTAATTTCTATAGGTCAAATTATGAGCTTAAGTGTGAAAAAATAGGTAGAATTGACGCACAACTTATGAATATGGTGTTCACTTATATGTTAGTTACATGAAAAATACTAACATAAACAAACTTTTTTTTGCTGATTCTAATAGCCAATGCCTATGCCTTCATTTTTTACATTTAAAAAAAAAATTCTCATTTGATACCCCAGAGGTCAAATCGTGACCTCAAATTTTGGTTACAGTGTAACTTTTTATTTTTCAACCTAGAGTTCTAAAACTTGCATATTTGGATTCCTTGTCATTTTCTGATTCTAAATATATATACTTTTATATAATTATGACAATTATTACCCAAGTTATGGCTCGCCAAATGTTAGTAACCTCGCGAGTGACCTCAAATTGCCCGAGGTCATATCTCTTGAACCGTTGGTCGGATTGACCTTATAATTTCAAAAATGGATTCAGGGCTCACAAACTCCCTATAAACCAAATTTCAGCAAAATATGAGAGATGAGGGTGTTAATTTCAATTTTTTTTGGTTGATCTGACAGAGAATGACCCTTCTACTAAACTTCTTATATATACTTAAAGAGGGCTGAGTGGCTTTCTTTAATCTATCTAGTCAAATGGGGCCTATACATAAATTTGGCAAAATCCTATCTTGGCATCCCAAATTATTCAACCAACCAGTTAGGTCGACTGTACACCCTTGATGACTGGTTAGGTTAAGTCATTATATTTTCATTTAAACTAACAAAAATATCAAGACAACCTAATCAATTATCAAGGGCATACAGTTGACCTAACCTGGCAGTCAATTAACCTAATTAACATAAACAATAGGGTGTTCCACTTTTATCAAGTTGTGAATTTCACTACACTTTGCTCTTCCCCGTACACATTATGATCTGTAAAGCATATGTATCAAATTTGAAGCAAATTGAACACCATTTTGAGGTTGCACACTTATGTCACCTCTGATACCTTAGCCCTTTGTAACCAAATCTCAAGAACATCCCAACTTCCAACATATTGTGATGTTTTCTTTTCTTTCACACGTGCAAAAAGTGTTGAAAATGGAATGAAAGAAGATCTGGCTGATTGAAAAGACTCCAGTCAAAGAGCTCTTAGGAGCAAATTGCCATCCTGGGAGCAAGTCCTCCAAAGCTTTATGTACCATCACCTGGAGCTGAAGGAAACAATCCCCCTCGCCATCAAGTCTACAAATATCAAGCTTCAAGAAGTTTGGAAGAAGGCGAATATCCCCGTGAAGACAGAGGAGAACATTAGAGCTGCTATACTAAAGCTGTACAAAGAGTACCAAAACTTGAAGGAGAAGTTGAGAGAGACAGACAAAGCCATTATGAAGCATCAGGTGTGGAAGGGAGACCTTGCTGACCTTTTTGACATTGCTCATCAAGGTGTGATGAGCATGAGTTCAGTTCCGGAGGAGGACAAGGTTTTCTTGTCCTCCCAGAGGGAGGACAGAATGAGTTCTTCAATGGCTGGGGTGGATAGGAAACACACCATGGCTGTCAAATGGAAAGAAGCAGCAACTAAGAAACTTGAACTTTGAAAACAAAAGCATGCTGAAGCTGAAAAGATCTCTAAGAAAATGAAGCTGGATAGCACATCCTCTAGCTCAACAGCGACAACAGATGATGATGAAGATTTTGCTGCTCCATTGGCCTCTAAGTCACCTTGTTGTTCCAAGAACACACTTGATCCAACATTCATGCCTACTTGGGATAGAGAACAACTCTCTATTCGACAAGCAAGCAAGGTGTGTACACTTGACATGGAATGCCTCTTTATTTATCCAACTTCCATCCATGTTGTACTCAAATTCTGGATTGGCATGACCAACATGCATAACTTTACACTTTTCCACATTAAATTTCATCTCCCATCTATCTGCCCAAGCAACCACTTTATCAATGTCCTTTTGCATTTTTATGGCACCTGTTAAAGAGCTTACATTTTGTCCCAATTTTGTATCATCTGCAAATATTGAGGTTTTACTCTTTAGACCCCTTTCCAAGTCATTAATATAAATAATAAAAAGTAGAGGTCCACCAAGTACTGACCCTTGTGGGACTCCACTCAGAACAGGGCTCCATGTAGACTAGGGCGGCTCGTTTTTACACTTTTTTCGATATTTGATTGGGGGTAGTGCGGAAAAGTTGCGATTTGGAGAGAAAATAAAGTGTGTAAAATTTTTTTGATCTACATCAATACCTTCCAGTGGCGGCGAGTCCTTAAAAATCGAAAAATAGGCCTAAAAACACAAAATTTTTATATAATTTTATATAATTTTTATATAATATTCATTGTTCAATGACTGCTATTAATTTATTCAAGCCTATAATAATGTTCTCAGGGTTGTTTGCACAGAAATATACCGGAATTAACATTTGTATAACATCTTGTTAAAACTTGCTTTAAATCAATATTTTGGATATTTTAACGGCTAAGACGCCACCGGAAGTTATTAACAGATTGTGCTGAAATTTTATTATTTATTTTGTAAGTCTTTAAAACCATTTTCCAATCTACCCCGTTAGGCCTATTTTTCGATTTTTAAGGACTCGCCGCCACCGGAAGGTATTGATGTAGATCAAAAAAATTTTACACACTTTATTTTCTCTCCAAATCGCAACTTTTCCGCACTACCCCCAATCAAATATCGAAAAAAGTGTAAAAACGATCCGCCCTAATGTAGACCTAGTCCCCTTTAACTGAACTCTCTGTTCTCTTTCTTTAAGCCATTCTTCAATCCAATTTGCTACTGTCCCTTTTATTCCATGAGCTCTAACTTTAACAAGCAACTGCTTATGAGGAACTGTATCAAAAGCTTTGGCAAAATCCAAGTACACAATATCTACAGATTCTTTTTTATCCAGATGCTTTAACATACTATCATAAAACTCAATTAAGTTTGTCAAACATGACCTGCCATTTCGAAAGCCATGTTGGCTATTACTAATTAATCCTTCTTCTAAGAATATTGTAATTTTGTCTCTGATGACACTTGGGTAATTCCAGGACAGATCAACCAATGGATACCACCACCACCTCTTCAATTTTGCTGAAACTTGGTACAGGGGTAGATTTTGGCCAAAAAATATGTTTCCCAAGTTTTTAGCTTGATCTGACCAATGGTTCAAAAGTTATGAGCGATGTCATTTTGAGGTCAAGCATTGACCTCACATTTTTCAAACTGCCATAACGTTCCTCCTGTTGGTCATAGCCCTATAAAAGTATATATATTTGGAATCAGAATGATCTGTAGATTCCAAAAATTATTATATTTTTGATGTAGGCTGAAAAATAAAAATTTTACTTATAAATGAATATTTTAGGTCATCATTTGACCTCTCGGATACCTGGTACTGAATTTCAGAAAAATTCATTGATGAGAAAAATGTTCCCCTATCATTTATCTATCATTATCAGCTTTAAAAAGTTTGTGTATAGGCCATTATACATGTCAAAACACAATTTAAGTAATACTAACTTCCTGTACTTTTTTACTATAAACATCTAATTTTGCCTCATTTCATGATCTAGACATCCTGAGAGCTAGATAGCTATAGGTGCTTGAATATAGAGAAGTATATAAAAGAGTGCTACACATGACACATACCGTATATACAGGGCATCCCAAAAAAATGTACACACACTTTAAATAATTATAAAGGCAGTGTTTATTAAAATACATTTCATTTTCAAAATGTAATAGAATCTACAGACATTATTTAATTGTTTTGTCAATGCCTGTTTTCAAACTGACATCCGTTCTGGTCCAGGCACTGCTGATAACGCGAAGCAATGGAATCGCAAACATCACGAAACATTTCGTTTGGTATTTGTGTGCATTCTCGTTCAATGGCTGCTCTCAATTCAGCGACTGTTGCAGGTTTTATAGCGTAGACTTTGTCTTTTAAGTATCCCCATAAAAAAAGTCTAGTGGTGTGAGGTCTGGTGAACGCGGAGGGTATTCTACGAAACCCCTTCATCCAATCCACATCCACATCGTGCCAAGTACCACTCGCAATACTCCACTCTTCGGTCCGGATCATCTTCATTAATAGCATGGACTAATCTTGGAATGTAACTTTTCCATTGACAGCGCTTCAAAATGCGTTGGACAGATGATTCTGAAATTCCTACCTCACAACTCGCTTGCCGCACAGATTTTCTTGGACTTTGGTGATACGTTTCCAGTACTCTTTCTTGCTTTGTGGGGCTTGTCGATGTCCGTGGTCTTCCGGAACGCTTCTTGTGGACATTCTGAACAGTTCCATCGGCTTCAAACTTATCTCTAATTCGAGTGATGGTAAGTCGCGTTGGTGGATCTGTTTGAAACTCCCTCCTAAACTGTCTTTGCACTTCAACTGCATTTTCACACTTCCAGTAGCATTTTAGAATGAAATTCCTTTGTTCAAAGCTTAGTCTGACTGCCATTATTAATTCTAATGGGTTTAACTTGGAAAGAAAGAAACATCAATTGAGCTATCAGCTGTTAAAGTGTGTATACATTTTTTTGGGACGCCCTGTATATATATATTTAATATATTTTGCTTGTTAATGCATTGTTATGTATTAGGTATTTAAACAAAAATAAATATCCCCCATTTCATCTCTGCCACAAGACTCATCAGACAACTTTGATTAAACTGGCTGTTGTTATGGGGGAACTTCCAATCCCCTTTATTAATGAATACAATATAAAAGTTATCAGAACAGTTGAACATTACTTAAAGAAAAAAGTAATAGGTAATACATATATAATGACTCCATATTATACAAGGATAACATCACAGTAATTAATGTCCTACATATGTACATATACACAGTAAAATTTAGGATAATCTATTTATATGCTCCTTTGCAAAGTTTTGCATATCTTCTGCTGGGAAAATATACTGGATACATGTTGAGATGGTATGGTTAACTAAAAATGTTTTTCTTCTCTTTTTAATTGATAACAACAGATTTGAAATTCTCTCAATATAGAGAATGTTAAAAACTGAGGCAATCATATGCCTCAGTATAAAAGCTTTGAAACTCTCTCAGTATAGAGAACAAGAAGCAGCTTGAGGCAATCATATGTCCATTTCAAGAGACGGGAAAGCATCTCACTTCTCCTTGATGGTGTGGTAGGTGATCCAGTCTTGTTTTTACCATTGGTGTTTTGTATTGCTTAAGCATTAGCTATAAGAACCATGTCTCACATATTTGGATCACTTAAAATTATCATGTAAATATCATAATCATTTCTGAATGCCTGATTTCCTTTGTAAAGACCTTGTTGAAAAACCTAACTTCAGTTATCAATATGCATCACAATGTATTCTTGGCTCAATCAGTACACACAAAAGCAATGTTTATAACAAAAAAAATTATGTGAACACTGGCTTCAGCATTTGTGCAGGCATTGGGGAAGAAAAAGCTTTGTCCAAATTCACTTCAATAAGCAAATGTCCCAGCCAAAAACAAATCCCTGATAAAGAAAAAAAAACAACAACATTTAGAGATTATCCCCCTAGCACTGTCATCAGTGGACTCACAGGAATCCATGAGTGCAATGATGCCAGAAAAGGGAGCAAAACTGACAATGATAATTAATGGTCTAAAATTTTGGGATATGTATTTACATTAATATGTTGCTCATAAGGCAGTTAAAGGTACAATTTAGTTCACAGCCTGAGAAAGCTCAAAATCCATTGTGATGCATATTGATAACTGAAGTTAGGTTTTTCAACAAGGTCTTTACAAAGGAAATCAGGCATTCAGAAATGATTATGATATTTACATGATAATTTTAAGTGATCCAAATATGTGAGACATGGTTCTTATAGCTAATGCTTAAGCAATACAAAACACCAATGGTAAAAACAAGACTGGATCACCTACCACACCATCAAGGAGAAGTGAGATGCTTTCCCGTCTCTTGAAATGGACATATGATTGCCTCAAGCTGCTTCTTGTTCTCTATACTGAGAGAGTTTCAAAGCTTTATACTGAGGCATATGATTGCCTCAGTTTTTAACATTCTCTATATTGAGAGAATTTCAAATCTGTTATTATCAATTAAAAAGAGAAGAAAAACATTTTTAGTTAACCATACCATCTCACTCCTCCCCACTTGTTGTGGGGTGCACAACACAGGTATTTTTATCTCTAAGTACATAAGTAGTGATGAGTGATAGTATGGGACTTTAATACACTTTACAAATTATATCTTACCTTAACCTAATCAGTAACCTTACTTTTAGTTTTCCTCTCAAGTGGGGAACTTTGTACCCTAGGCAATTCCTGAGATCTACCCTGTGACCTTGTGAATGGTCGGTTCCCCATCTTCTTGAGGGTACCTACTTGTGTAACAACTGGTAAAGGCAGGTTTTGAGATTCAGGTGAGAACCCTCTAAAATCAATTTTTGAAGGTGTCAATGATGTTTTCTTTACCCACTTTAATACACCAGAGAATGGTTCCAGAGTGAGGGACCCTCGTCGCCTTGCGTGAGTTGGCTGATCAGTTGGACTCAGTCCTCCTCCTAGGCCACTAAGTTCGAACTCACTTGTCATTTCTGAAGATTCTGGAGATTGTGTCACTGCAAAGTCTGTTTCAGGTTCCACAGCCACTAAATATGATTGATTATTGGTAGCAATAAATCGAAAAGACGTTAGGGGACTGTTTCACTGGCTCCAATTCAGAGGAAGGTAGTTCCTGCCCTGAATCAAAGGATGAGATTGCTACTGGGCATCCATTCTCTATGTCCCCATTAACTTTATCCTCCCCACTTGTCTTATCTTGTCTCAAAGAATTTCTGCTGGGAGGTGGCTGTTCATGAAATCTCTCTTCCAACTGATACAGGTTGTGGAGAGTCTGATCTAGAGTCTGCTGAATTTTTCTCAGATGCTCCACAGGTAATGGGTTGAAGCGAAAACCCTTAAAGAATGGTTCATCATGGCTTGGTTCTTCAATTAGAGATGGACCCTTACTCATCTCTACAGGTGTAGGTTGTGGTAAGAATTCAACCTCATAATGGGCATCTCCCAAAAGCCTTTGGTAGTAGCGGTTCTGTTGAAGATATGGTGGAGCCACATTCCACTTTTTCAAATGTTTGTGGTGAACTTTATAAATAGTGGGTTCCTGAGGGTTCATTGACTGAACTTGATAAGTAATTTCATTTGGGTTCACTTTAATTATACAATATGGTCCAGCATACCGAGGTTTGAATTTATTGATGCTCAGGTTGCCAGGATAGTGTCTTTTCAGCCCCACCAGCTGGTTTAAGTGATAGGGTTCGAACCGTGGGTGGCCTTCATCCCGATATTGAAGCTGATGATGGTCTATCCTAGGGCCCTGAGGGAAGATGTGTCTGGGATAAGAGACAGGCTGCTGGGGAAATACCAGTCTCCTGATGCTTGGTATTGTTGTAAATGGATACCACCCTGGGCAGATGGTCATCCCAGGTCTCAACCTGGTTTAAACTCATCCGCAAATATTGGGTTAGTGTCCTGTTTACTCGCTCAACAGCCCCATTGGATGTGGGGCAATAGGGAGAAGTCCTTACATGGAGTATATCCAGTTCAAGCAAGGTATCTTCAAATTCCTGGGCTGTGAACTCAGGCCCATTATCACTGAGTAGCTTTTCAGGCAGCCTGGGCAGAAATGGATATACTCCAGTTTTGAATGCTTGTGCTACAGTAGAGGCCCGTTTATTGGGCAGTGGGACCACGGACAACCACTTAGAGAAATGGTCAACCACCACCAATGCACAAACATTCCCCTTTTGAGAGATAGGGTAGGAGATAAGATCTGCTGCAATCAACTCAAAAGGATGTTGGGTTACAATCTTAAACACAGGTGGTGTGTGGAGAATATTGGTAATCTTTGCTCTCTGACACTCCACACAAGAAGTGACTATCTCAGTCACTATGCGATGCAGCTGTGGGTACCAAAAATGTTCCAATAATAGGGCAAGCAATTTATTTCGCCCTAAGTGAGCAAGTGGTGGTCTTTTCCCCTATGGTAAATGATGTCATCAATAACTACCAATTGCTGATGATCTCGTTTATATGGTTGTAGGTTTCCAGTATATCGTTTTGCTGTCCATTGTTGCTTAATCCCCTTTTTAAGGCGACATAGGTGAGGGTCAAGTTTTTGTAAGGTTATGACATCTTCCAGGGACAATGCCCCTCCTTCTTTTGGGAGTTGTTCTCCTTCTCTCAAAGGAATCACTGGACAGATGTCCACCACAACTGATGTCAGTTCCAATTGTGGTGTAAGGTTATCAGATGGTAGATTCCCCTCCCCACTAGCCTCTGTGTCAGGTGCAAGGTCCTCCTCCATGCTATCATCAAGCAGTGTAAATTCTTCAAAGGGGCTATCAGTTTCCCTATTCACATTTAGAATTTCAGGGGAAGGCTTATCATTTGATTGACCAGGTAGGTGTATAGGGTTTAACCAATTGTAATGGATCCCAGCGAGGCACTGCAGATAACACCGATCATGGTAGTTGTCAGAACCATACTTTAAGGGAGCTCGATCTCCATGATATACCCAAATCTCTACCTTATTCATATCACTATAAACTTGGATCAACCGTGGGGTTGGGATCTGACCAACATGTTTCATCAGATTCAGCTGACGGGTGATAGCTTTATCAGAAGAGATCCCATACTTATTTCGCCTGTTAATTAGTTCTGCTACTGTTGCTTCTCTGATTTCCCTATGATGATCCATTGTGCCACTACTCCACAAGGATAGACAATAAAAGAGGGAATCTCCTCCCCCTGGGACTTCAGTCTTTATGAATCCTTTTGGAGTGGCATTTGATCGGTTGTCATATTGATCCAATGATTCTTGACAATTGTCAATTGGAGACCTGGATAGTGCATCTGCGATACAATTCTGTTTCCCAGGTATGTACACTAGCTCATATTCAATGCTACTCAGCTCTTCCAGTGTGCGAGCAACTCTGTTATTTACTAATGGCATATTGTAAAGGAAGGTTAAAGGTTGATGATCAGTAAAAATTTTAACTTTAATTCCATAAAGGAAGGGTTTTAGGGTCCTCACAGCCCATCGAATAGCAGCTAATTCTCGTTCAGTGGTTGAGTACTTTTGTTCAGCCCTATTGAATGTGGTTGAAACAAAGGCTATGGGCCTATTATTTCCTTCCTGCTCTTGGGACAAGCAAGCCCCAGCTCCAATGTTAGAAGCATCTACATGGAGCTGTAGGGGTTTAGCTTCCTTTGACCTATCAGGGTATGTCAACAAGATCGGACTAACTAAGGCCTCCTTTAGTTTATCAAACGCAGTCTGGCAACTCGCTGTCCAAGTCAGCGTCTTGCGGCCTGTAAGTTCACTAAGAGGCTTTGCTATCTCTGAGCAATTTTGGATGTGTCGGCGATAGAAATTAACCATCCCTAAGAATTGGCGGAGTCTTCTGATGGTGTTTGGGATTGGAAACTTGGCAATACCTTCTAGGTTCTTTACCAGTGGGACCATCCCCTTGGATGACACCTGATGTCCCAGGAATGTCACTTCCTCTTGGCAAAGCTCAGTCTTTGAGGGTTTGATCTTAAAACCATTAGATTCCAAGGCATGCAAGACCTTTCCCAGAATTTCAAGATGTTCAGGGAAGGTGCGGCTTACTACCATTATATCATCAAGGTAGACCATGCATTGAGTCCATGGGATCCCAGATAATGCCATCATCATGGCTCGTTGAAAGGTAGCTGGACCATTTTTCACCCCAAACGGCATTCTGAGAAATTCCCAATGGGAAAGAGGGGTGGAGAATGCAGTTTTCTCAACACTGGATTCCTCCATCTCAACCTGATAATACCCTTTGACTAAATCAATGGTAGAAAAGTATTGCATTCCATGCAAATTGAAGAGAGTGTCAATCAAATTAGGTAATGGAAAGCAATCTCGTTTTGTTATTTTGTTGAGCTCTCGATAATCAATGCATAACCGTATTGACCCATCACTTTTCTTAATTGGCACGACAGGTGCAGAGTATGGGGAGAAACTTCGTCTGATGATACCATCTTCCTCCAGCTGTTGGCAGTGCTCTTCAATGTCCTGCAGTACAGGTCCTTGGACTCGCCTTACTGGGATATGGACTGGAAGCCTGTGTTCTGTTTCAATCTGATGCTTGATAATGGTTGTGTGGCCAACATCCCCATCACCATGACTAATAGCTCCTTGGTGGCACAGCAACAACTGGACTAACTGGTCCTTTTGTTCTGCTGAGAGAGATGTATTTGTCAACTCAAAAGCATCAACCATCATTTGTGAAGTCCAGTCCTCCTGATTTTTAGAAGTTTTTGAACTGTCAGTGAAGTCCACCAGATGTACCAGTGAGTCCTTACCCTGCAATTTCATAGCCTTCCCAATTAAGTTTCCTCTGGAGATCTTCTGTGAGAAGTCTCCAAGGTTAATACCGCAACCAAAAAGTTGTCTTCTGTGACATTCATTAATCCAGGTTGTATAATCAAATCTTTTACAGGAGTTACTTTCCAAATAAGTTAATCATGATCAGGGTTGTATCCTTGGAGGCGGAAACATGCCTCTATCATTTGACAGGTGCGGGGTGCAACTTCAACATCTTCCACACTTTCACATTCAAGGCTGGTTGGAAGTGGCTGTTGAGCATCTTGGGCAACTGTGATAAGTTGGTTCCCTTCCGAGTGAGGAGTTCTCGTTTAGCCAAGTCAGGAAGCAAACTATCAGTCTGTAACATGTTTACCCCACAGATCAGATCAAAGTCTGAGACATGGTCTCTCACAACCACAAACTCAATTGGTTGTGTTTCAAAATTGGGAAACATGAGTGTGACTGTACAACCACCCAGAACTGGTACAATGTGTTTACCTATACCCCTAATCCCCTTGAGAGGTACTTCCTTTAGTGGGAATTTATCAGAGGGAAGTTGATGGTAACATGAAGCTGACATCAAACTGACTGCAGCACCTGTATCCACAAGAGCTGACAATGGGCCTGTGTGGGGAGAGCTTTTTATTCTTGGCCGGATGACTAAGGCATTGCTTGATTGCTGCTCTTGTCTCAGGTCCAGAACTTCAGCCAATTCATCTTCAGTGTTCACTGGCTGCTCTTCATCCCTCTCTAGGGTTCCAACTTGTTCAACATCTTCCACTGTCTCATCTTCAGTCTCACTCTGGGGGGCCTCAAGGTAGTTGTGTGCAATCTGACTTGCTAATGGATATTGCCTGATGGTGTTGCTTCCTGGGAAGCAATGATGCCTCCAAAAGACCGTTCATTGCTAGCATGCTGGGGTAGCTCTGGCATGCGGCCTTCCATGACAGAGCTATCTAGTTTCCCAATTCTGGTGCTAGTTCTTGTGGTGGTGGGACCAACCCTTGGTCACTCATGCAATCTTGACCCAAATGTGGTCCTCCACAACTTGGGCATTGTGGCCTCTCCATTAAATAGTTCTTCTGAGTAGGACACTGTGCAGGGCTATGTCCATGTTGCTTACAACGTATGCAAATGTTCCTGGCAGTATAGCAATCTTGATGGAGATGACCCCGCTTTCCACACCAATGACATAAAGGACGCGAGGGACATTGACCCTTTGTATGCCCTGACTGCTGACAATGGGTACATGTCCTGTGGTCTCTCGGTGCTGCTGCAACTTGCTGAAAGTTATTGGCTGGTGGGTGAGACTGACCCCTAGGGAAGTTTGCTGCAGTTCTCACTTTTCTTCCATTGGGCCCCCTTAGCCTTCCTTGACTATTTGTTGCAGTAGACTGAGGGGGCAACCATGGGTAGTTCTTGCTTTAATACAACTGGTGGTGAACTTAGATATGGTGTGTGTGTTGACTGGTGTGGGATTTGTTCAATATAGTTAGGTGGCCAATTCCATGAAGAAGGTGGATAAGCACACTGATTCAATGGGGGTGCTGCTTGAGCTGTAGGAAGGGCTGGTGCTAGATGTGCCACATTGGCCATTTCAGATTGTGGCTTCACAGAGGATTGGGATGTCTGCCACTGACCCACTGGTGGGGATGTTTCTTGGGTGCCTCTAGTGGTGGTTCCAGCTTGACCTGCCAAGGGGACTCTGTGGAATTTAAGTCTGCTAGTGCCACAAGCTTCTCCCACGAGATCTTCATTCCTAGTAAGGTCCTTTGAGTATGGATGATCCTGGTCAGCTCCTGCCTCAACTCCAAGGGCAACCCAGATATAAACCTATCTTTAACTATACGGAGTTGAGTGACATCCATACCAGGGAAGCACTGACAGGCTAGGGTTATTACTCTAAGGGCATAAGCAGAGACAGTCTCATGCGAGTGCTTGGTAGCCTCCATAAAGTCCTGACTCTGACTTTCTTCTTTCTTTCTTTGCTCTTTCTCATACCAGGATATTAAATGAGCCTTCAGTGTCCCATAATCACTAGTAGACTTCCGCATTACTCGATAAATTTCTAAGGCAGAGCCATCGAGGTAATTAGCTAAAAGGGATCCCATCCTTTCAAGGGAACCTGGATATTCTTGCTCAAAATATTTCTCAAAGGTTCTCACAAACTCATGAAAATCATGTCCTTCACTCAGGCAGTATTTTTCCGGTGGAAGAACCTTAGGTGTATGGCTATTAGCCAGCATTTGAGACATCATGGCCATGGTCTGAGCATTCTGCATAACCATTTGCTGAAGAATTGCCAATGATGGTTGGTCAATGCCCCCATCCTTAGGAGTTCCTGCCATAGGTGGAGACTGACATGCTGGTCTCTCAGGGTTGTTCCTATTTGCTGTAAAGTAGCAGCTATTTCCCTACTGCCACCCCTGTCATGGTTATATGGGAAATTAGTGCCAGAAGTCAAGATGGGACTAGCTACTGTGCTTACAGTGACTGTTGATGAAGCCACAGCAGTGGTGATAGTGGTGGTAAATTGACTGGCAAGACCTGTTGTGTCACCCATTCTCTATTGTTCGCTCTTCGTGTGAATAATTCTGTTTTCTCAACTGTTCTTGTGCAGTGTGGTGAGTGCTGGGAATACCGGCAAGAGAATAGGGGCTTCTAGTCAATGCTAATGCTCTCTATTGATGTTTCCCTTCAATCTTCCCGGGTCTGGGCACCAGTGAAACGGGGGTGCGATGCCGGTAAGTGTATCTGTGTAAAGATGCGTTTGCGTTACTCACCTACCGGATACTCTGTTAGTGGGGTCACGGCAGCTGCGGCTGGTTGCGGAGATGGGAGATTTAGCTGCCAGTGAGAACCACCCAGAGGGCCTTAATAAAAATCCTTTGACTTCAGCACCACCTGCACTGCTAAGAATGAGAGAAATGAGGTGAGCAAGTTACCAATTTTAGTGTGGTTGAGATTATGTCAGATAGGCAGCTCCTACCAGTGCTGGACTTACCTATAAGCTAAATAAGCTATAGCTTAGGGCCACACACCCTCGGGGGCCTCATTTTTTTAAATATATTTTTATTTTATCATTAGTTTTTATTCTTTAACACTAATTCATCAAAAATTATATATATATATATATATTATTTTTTCTTTATCATTAACATTAATATAAAAAATAATAATTATAGTAATAATGACATAATTTTAAATTTTTTTACCCGAATTTTTTTAGAGAAGGGCCTCAAATTTCATATAGCTTAGGGCCTCAGCAGGTGAAAGTCCGGCCCTGGCTCCTACCAATCTGAAACTGGGTTCTCACCTTTAAGATCTCTGGGGCATAGCCAGTCTGCCTCTTTTAACGACTTACTCTTCGGCTTATGGTGGGAGGATTTAAGAAAAGTAAAATGTCCTTTGCTTAATTTAATCAACGAAACAATAACAATACTTACAAGGTTAACTGCATCAGCAGGCAAGTTTTTACAGGTAACTAAAGAAGATCTGAACAATTTTATTGATCATACACCAATGTGTTTTCAGAACCAACTAAGCACTTGAAAAAAATTATTACTACAAAAACAAAAGAAACAAACATCATTAATCCCATACCACACACAAAAATGTCAACATAAAATAAAACCATTAAATTATTGGCCATGTTCCAGTATCTTAGTCCTGCCTGTACTGCTCCAAGGATATTGTTTGCTGGCACTGGGCAACTATCTTCTTTGGTTGGGAATGTATATGATGGGGCAATGCCTGAGGGATGCAGGAAATTGATAATGTAATCTTCATATTCAGCATCATAGTCTTTTACCAGCCCAAACCACAGTTCTTGTCCATATATACATCCAACAAAACACCCAACTTTCACTTCAGTGCATGTGTTTCCCTGAAGACTGCTGCCCTCTTCACTACCAGACTGAGTGCCAATATCCTTCAGTAGGCTTTTGAGCTCTCTTTTGGCACTCTGAGAGAGGGGGTAAACCATTAAGCTATCCATTGACATAGGTGCAAATCTATGAAGTTTTAGGGTACCTGCAACTGACTTGATTGAAGGGCTGAAGCGCTGCTCTAATCTCTCTTCGATCTCCTTGATTTTAATTGATGACACATACAAAAATTTTATTAAAGACTTCATTTCATTGGAACAAAACTGGTACATGTCTTCAGCTGTTAAAATTTGTTTTTTGACGTCTTTGTTGGCTTGCTTTTGCTGCTGCTCTCTTGACAGTAACTCCAATTCCATCACATGCATTTTTGCCGTGCGATGTAGCAAAAAAATGCCACTCATCATCAATCCCAAAGTCAGCTCTATGATGGCAAAGGTTCAAGAAATTGAATTTGTTCTTATACTGAGCAGCACATCCATCAGTAAAATAGTGAATTTTTGTCAGAGTTGGATGTTCTGCACGAATAACAGGTATGAGCTCTTGGAGAAAAGAGTATGCCATCACTGTATTATGTTTCAATGAATCTGAAATGAAGCAATAACTCTGATGACAGACGGTGTCAGATTGTTTCCAGTAAAACACAAATGGGTGTACTGTGCATTGAGAGTTTTCCCAATGAAATCCTTGTGCTGCATCCTGGACAATGAATGAATAGTTCTCTGCAAAATCTCCTGCTAAGCACCCTTCATGCAATGGAAGGTTATTTTTAAAAAATTTTAAATATTCTGCTTGGTGTTTACTTGTAAAATGATGCCTTGTGAGATTAGAAATGCTCTTACTTAATGATTCTATGAAATCATATAAATTCTCAACCTTTTCTGTCAGTGAACAGCAGTCCACTGTCACCCATTGCTTATAATGAATTTCTTCTGGTAATGTCTCCGTAGCATCTAATCCTTCCAACAAGGCGTGGGCAGTTTTGGCACTTATGCATCATACAATTTTCATTGTTGATGTCATAAACTGAAGCAGCCATCAGCTGTGAATATTCTAGCTGTCTTACTCCAAGAGCTGCAAGCTGCAGTTTAGGATTCTGATGATATGTAGACACAAACTGAATGTGTACCACTGCTACCTGCGAGGATACACTACTAAATCCAATATGAGGATTATTTGAATCCTTAGTAAATTCTGCATAGAGCTCTCGCAAATTACAAAGTATTAAACGCTTTTGCATCTTTATCTTTTCTCCTTCTTCATTGATTACAACCTTGCAGTCTTTCATTCCAGGACACTGACAGCTATATTCATCTAATTCATAAAAATTTCTCTCTTTCACTTTTGTCTCATTTGTAATTACTTTGCCTTTACTCATTGATGGGATTTCAGGTAGTACTCCACGTTCACTTTTCAGATGGCAACTTTTTTTTACCATGTAAGTTGATGTCCAAAGAATGTCAATGTTTTACCTATTGTAAATGGTGACAGTGATAAAATGTGAAGTTTTAGCTTGCTGTTTTGTGTGGTGTTGAACTTATCCTTGAGCTCCCTCATGAGAAGTTCATACCTGCAATTTTTAGAAAACTTTTATTAAAAAGATTTCTAACTAGCTAGTCATAAAATATAAAAATTCTAAACATATCCCTAAGTGGATAGTTTCATTGCGTTAATTGGTGATACCTTAAAGCTACTTTAGATAGGCCTAATCATATACGGTATGTATAACAATATATATATAAATATATATAATATATATAGTACCTAAATTAATTTAAGTGATACTTACTTATGTAATTCAGAATTCTTTTTGTCATGGTGGTATGGAAAACTGATGAGTGGGTAGTTGGGAGGTAACGAAAATGGTTCACTGAGTAGGTAGGTAGTTAATCTAACAATTATTAAATTCCTTTTATGTCAATAACTGGGTGGATGAAACCAATTGGTTGCTCACCAGAGTTATTCTCCACACTAGTATTTATATACTGTGTGAGAAGAGCGTGCTCGGTAATGGAGATACATTACCGCTCAACCAACCGAGGAAAAAACCAAGACAACGCTGGTGGAAAAAGCCCCGCGAAGAGAACAAAGGAGTACGAAAACGAACAATGGGGCGAGAGGACGTAACGGTGAAGGGAGGAGAACAGACAATGAAAAAGATCCCACCGGCAAGTACGGTCTGGACAATTACACAACCGGAGAAGGGAGACACTCCAATAACTAACAGTAAGTGACTAATTGAGTTTTTAACCCATCAATTTAATCACATTAAATTAAGCTGGGTCAGACAAGTTAGGCCTACATTAGGGTGCATCAAATGCCCTTAGGTTCTTGGATTTTAATGTCTATTCTCTCAAATGTTACACTTGTTGCTAGAAGTGTGTATGCCAAAAATTAATTAAATCGGAGGTGGTCCTGGGTGGCCACCGGTCACTTTTATATTTTCGCGGCAATTTTCGAGGGCCGCGCTATGTAAAAATATCTTTTTTTTTTATTTACCAACCAGTTGACTACTTACATTGTTTCTTTTAATATAGAGTTGCTAAGGGGTGATTTACATAACATTTGAGAGAATAGACATTAAAATCCAAGAACCTAAGGGCATTTGATGCACCCTAAAGGGGTGATTTACATAAAATATGTACCATAAACGAAACTTCACTTATAGTCTAATAATATCCTTTATTGTCTTTCAGAAACAATGGAAGCTGTAACAATGGAAGCTAAGAAGACCAGATTAGCAAGTGCCATTTTTGGTCTTGGCAATGCTCTTACAGGAGATGGTACATTGACAGGAGTCTACCTCCCAACTTGCCGGCAGGTTCTTCGATGTGTGATGTGGCACATCCAGAAAGAAATATGTGAAGGCAAACAAACACAGCCACTCAAATGGAAATCTGCCAGCATAGTCCTTATCCAGCTGAAAACATTCTACACTAAAGCAAATATTCCTATGCTTTCAGACCATCAATGCTGCAAACTAATACTTGACCTTCTTAATGACAATAACAAATTGCGTCAAATACCTGTTTCTCGCAGAGAATCTCCAAACACTTTGGCTAAGTTGCAATCCATGAATGAATGTCTTGATAAGACCTTTGGTGTATGGACAAAAGATGCAATGACAAACATTAAGAATGAGGAAGATAGAGCATTTTTAGAGTCAATGAAATCTGACAGAGTAGCCTCATTTGGTAGTGTTGACAAGAAGAAAGCTGATAAAGATCGTAGAAAAGAAAAACGCATCTTAGCGGAAGCTTCAAGACGAGAACATCATGAATCATCCAGTGTACAAGAGATGAAAAGTTCTGTATGCTCTGATGATAGTGCCTCTGCAGATAGCTTGGAAGAAACTGAAGAAAAGGCGATTCCAGAGCTTCAAAGGAAGCGTAGTCACCACAGATCAACATATGCAGGTACGTCTGCCTTTATTCCTCATGATATTCTGAAAAGCAGTGGTGGGCGCGGTACCAAAATTTGGGGGTGCGTTACGCGGTACTGCGGTACCTCAGCATGCCCAGTGCGTTACGCGGTACTGCGGTACTTTTTCAGGTCCCCCTGGTGCATTCCGCGGTACTGCGGTACTGCACACAAGAACAACACAAGTAATAGCACATATTTTCAGAAATTGCATATCGGCGATTTCGCACCTGAACTTTTTGCCATAATGGCTAAAAATCGATCTTTGTCACAGAAATGTAACACACGTGCAACCGGCTCAAAAGCAAGCACTGCACTGAGGCGTTGTGATAGGATGGCAACGTAACATGTTCTGAATGAAAACTTAACGTGTCTAGAGTTAGGCTGATGCAACACACGCAGCATTCGTCTTACTGTACTCCTGTAATAAGGTTTACTTCAAAAAAAGTGTTAATTTTTGAAAAGTCGTGTTTGTCGGTACCGCGGAAAGTACCGCGGGAAATTTGAATGCGGTAGCGGTACTGCTGTACTTTCAGCGATCCTTTGCGGTACTGCGTTATGCGGTACCGGTTTGGTAGTGCGGTAGTACCGCAGTACCGCAAAAAATACCGCAAGTGCCCAGCTTTGCTGAAAAGGCCTTCAGTCGTGTCTGTTGCTACTCGACTAAACATAACTCCTGTTCAACAGGCTGTGCTCACCGAAGCTGTAATTCAAGAGGCAGGAGGTGATCCACGTCGTGTGGCCAAGTCGTATTCAACTGCTGATAAGGCTCGACGATCAATAACAAGTGCTATCGCCAAAGATATTCGAGAAAATTGGATCGCCCCAACAGCTGCAACACTTCACTGGGATGGCAAGCAGATGCATACGCTCACAAACAAGAATGGCAAGGAAGAAAGATTGCCAGTGTTGGTTGGGAATGCCACTGATGTAAAGCTACTGGGAGTGGCTAGATATCCTCGTGGAAGTGATATGTCATCAGGTGACATCATTGCCGAGCACACTTACACGTTTCTACATTCATGGAAGTGCAAACAGTTAGTTGTCAACTTATGTTTTGACACAACAGCATCAAACACTGGACACGTTACAGCTGCCTGTGTTACCATTCAATCAAAACTGGACCGTGCTCTTCTGTGGTGTGCATGTCGCCATCATGTTGGAGAGGTAATCCTGGATCATGTGTTTGACGCTCTCAAAATTGAGACATCAAAGTCTCCAGAAGCATCTTTGTTCCAAAGATTCCAGAAGAATTGGGAACGCATATCGCATGCAAAGGATGAAAGTTTAACCAAAATTGACATTTCAATGTACAATGACGATGCACAACAACTGCTTTTATCCTGCAAAAACAAGGTTTTAAGCACAATCCGCACAAGCGCTTCATACTGTAGGGAAGACTACAAGGAAATGGCACAACTCTGCCAGGTAGTCCTCGATGATGATGTCACAAAACAAGGAACACTCCACAGACTGGGGCCATGCATAAAGCAAGGTGGATGTCAAAGATTCTTTATTCCATCAAAATATGCCTACTTGAAGAGCAAATTTCTGTACTACCTCGAGGAACTGTAACAACACATCAACAGGAAAAACTGAAGGAGTTTGTTGTTTTTGTTGTTTATATTTATTGTGATTGGTGGCTCATATGTCAGTCTGCTTCAAATGCCCCATGGTTTGATTTGTGCTTATACAAGACTCTGCTCAACTATAAAGCTGTCAACTCAATCATTTCAGTCAGCGCTGTGAAAGCCTTTGATAGACATTTGTGGTATTTAACCCCAGAACTGGTTGTTTTGGCACTGTTCAGCAATGCAGTACCTCAAAAGGAGCGTCGTGCCCTTGCAGATGTGTTACTGGCCATACAACCAGATGAAATGCCAAGCACTCCAAAACACCACTACGGTTCTGGATATGGCAAACCGTCATTTCCAAAAATTACAGAAGCGACAACCCTGGCTGATCTTGTGAACGAGGACTCGTGGTTTACAGTGAACCTTCTTCACCTGGATATGACCTTCCTAACAGAGGATGTTGACAATTGGCAGAACAATGACCACTTCAAGGCAGCCAAGTCCATTGTGGATGGGTTAAATGTTGTGAATGACCCTGCGGAGAAAGCAGTAAAGCTCACAACTGATTTTGTCTCAGCTGCAAGAGGAGAAGACCACTTCCAAAATCTTCTTCAAGTGGTTGAATGTGACCGCAAAGCGAGGCCAAATTTGCGGAAACGAGCAAAGTTGGAGTAGTGACATTGGCGTTGTGTTTTATACATTTTCAACTTTCAATCAATGTAAGTATAGTAATACCGAATATTTGTATATTAGTATTATAAGTAATACTGAATATTTGCCGAATATTCGGTGCATCACTACTAAATATATAAAAGTGGCCGGTGGCCACCCAGGACCACCTCCGATTTGATTTATTTTTTGCATACATACTTCTACCAACAAGTGTAACATTTGAGGGAATAGACATTAAAATCCAACAACTGTTTGAAAATCATGGGGCGTTTAATGCACCCTAGCCTACATTGTGGCCTAAGACCCAGCATCAACTCATAGCTTAACAAAGGTGAAGGTAGATTGCCCTAACCTAACTTGGTGAGGAATCCTACTGTGGACCTCAATTTATCTGCCCGCTCTGGACCATTTCCGGAATCTCTAGGCTGACCCCTCTAGGCTAGACTTGATCTACTCTATAGTTAGACTGGAGATATAAGGGGTGGGTTAATTGTGGACCGATTCATACAGAGCATTTTTCGCATTGGTGGTCCGTGTGTGGGGAATTTACAAACCTTAACCTTACTTAACAAAAATTGCAGAATTAGGCTAAATGGTCTAGCCTAAGCCTAAGCCTAAGCCTAACCTAATCAAGCCTAATTAGGTCTACAACCTAGGGCCTAACTAGGAAACATTTACATTTAAGGAGTCTCATTCTCTTATAAGCTTAGACCTGAGTGACATAAGTACTTGGGGGGGATTAAACCAAATTTAAACTTGACTGTTTTGTCTGTGCTCTCTCTTCTCTGGTAATTTCTTCTTGTCCTCTATTTCATTACGATCCCCAGTTAAACAATTTTGACTTAGACATGGACAGTGCGGAATTGAAAAAGTTAAAAAAGAAAAGACGGGCAAAGTTGGGAGCTGTTACAAAGGCTGTGAACACTTTTAACAATATTACACAACCAGGTAAGGAAAATTTAGAGTGTGTAATTCTTAAATTGGAAACTAAAAAGAAGGAAATAATAGCCATTAATGAGAGTATTTCAGAGTTAGTTGAATCCGAAATGGCTGAAGAACAATTGATAGACCTTTACGCTGATGATGATGATCAGGTAATCTCAATTGAACAGCAAATAAGGAGACTACGGTCTCGTTTGACTGACTTAACACCAAAAAAACCTAATTCTGATTTTAATCAAAGTAGAGCTAACCTTCAACAAAATTTAAGTGGCATGCTAAATCCTGAGTCACAAGAATTGAGGGCTCAGTTACCCATTTTGCTAGTACCAACATTTGAAGGGGACACGGTACAATTCCCATCTTTCATTGACAAATTTGAGAATTTAATAGGTAATAAACCTTATATTTCAACTGTTGAAAAGTTTAGTTACTTAACTAGTTCCCTTAAAGGCCCAGCCTATAACCTGATAGCCTATTTACCAGCCATAGGGAATTCATATGAAGTAGCTATTGATCTTTTAAAACGTAATTACATTAATAAAGATGAGATTGTATATGAATTATCTCAACAAATTTTTGAATTTGCACCCATAAAAGATAACCATAGTGATATGGAAAATTTTTATACAAAATTACAAGCTATTATAGGACAACTGGTTAGCAATGAGATAGATATTAAAGCTTCATCTTGGATTATACAAGGCATAGTACTTAGGTGCCTTCCTTCGAGGGTTAAAGATATTTTAATTCTAAAGACGGGAGAAAATTATCCTAATCTGGAAGATATAAGAAAACACTTCCCCAATATCCTAACTAATTACAAATTGAGAGATTTTCCAACACATAAGACCCAGACTATGGATAAACCAAAGACTGTTCCCAGAGACCAACTAGCTACAGCCAAAACTTGATACTGTAGAATCAAATGTGACCAACTATAATACACGAACACCTACATTACAGAACTTTAATGTAACTGCTGCCTCAACTTACACACCACATTGCAAATTTTGTGCAAGTAATGAACACAGTAGTACTGGGTGTGACAAATATTCAGACTTTAACCAAGGAGCTAAAAGATGTGAACAGTTGAACCTGTGTAAAAAGTGTACTGGCCAGGGACATTATAAGAAAGACTGTAAATCTAGGTTAAGATTCAAGTGTAAGTTTTGTAAAAGTTTACGATGTTGCGGTGGGGTTATCCAATAAACCAATGAAGTTCCGAGTCAATGGGAACCACCCGACAACATTTTTATTTCATGCAATTTTTGTCTACCGGTACGGGGAGAAGACTTACTTCAAAACCAAACACCCAAAGGCGGCTCGTTGGCTGAGGGAGGACGGGCTTCTAAGAATCCCTGATGCGGTAAACCTTCCCAGAGTCTCGTTGATCCCGACGCGACCCTCCAGGCGTGACCTCGTTATCCTCAGAACAGAGAAACAATGCGATTAGTTAAGTGTCCCAATGCCCACCGGACTGACCCAACCTCAGGACCTCCCAATATTCCACGAAAAAGGAAACAAAAATGCTCACCACATTCCCGATGACAATGCCGTAGCCAAATCAAACTGTAACCTCAACGGGTTGGAAAAACACACTAGAGGAAAAACCATGGACAAACTTTATTGATGGGAAAGGGGAGTTTACATTCTATACAACACATGAAAGGGAGGAAAAAGTTAGAAAAGCGGGGTTAGGCAGGGTGAAGCAAGGACATTAAGGTAAGTGGGCAGACAAGCAATAAGGTATATCTTTCACAAATGTACACGCAGTGTCAATCGCAAGAGCACAATTTCATATATATGTTAACACATGGTCACAGACAACTGGATTTTGGCAAAGCAAGTGATCTATCTTTGCATTACAATGGTCAAGAGAGGCTCCTTTGGGTTACAATCAAGATGAATCAAGAAACAATGAGGAGTTGCGTCCTGATTCCTTATCTTGAAACTTAAATGTCCTTTTAGTTGTTTTTGTTCGCATACAATAATTATACCCTAAATATCCCTGACTAGGCTAAATGGAAAGGAGGGCAAGGTGTTATTGATACCTGGCCTTAACTGATGTGCAGGTACCACCACTTAAAACTTTCAAAAGGTTCGGGGATGATTGTTCGAGTTCAAGGAGTCAAACGCACTAGATGAATGTCATCTGATTTCTGTCTTTCTTAACTTCTAGCTTCAGCAACCGACATTACACGTATACCCAGTCGCACTGTGCACTTTGTTGGCCTGTTCAGATTTGGCAAGCCTACCCATTTCAGGACTTCTTAAACAAAAAAAAAACCTTTTTTGTGGTTTGTTTTATCTTTTTAGAACATTAAGCCACAATTCTGACGTTAGATTCTATGGGGCTAGATTTTATGGGGGTTATGGCATTCAAACCTGTATGGGAGAGAAAGGATGAAGGTTAAAACACACAACTACCATGATTTGTTAATCAGTGGTCCCTACTACAACGACATGTCTCATCAATGTGTGATTCACCAAAGTGTCCAAACAATAGTACTCAAACTCAAAAGATACCTCCCCCAAACAAAGGTAATCAAGAAAATGCCACTTTCATGGGACATTCTGTTTGTTCAAACAATGTAACAAGAAACACTGAGATTCTTTTACCAACTATTACTTTGGACTTAGTGAATAGTGAGGGTAGCACCACTCCAGTGAGATGTCTTATAGACTGTTGTTCTCAACAAACATTTGTTTCACAAAATGTAGTTAATAAATTGGGTTTGACACCAAGCCCGAATGAACAAAACCTCAATATTGCATCCTTTGTTAAGGATAACTCGGACAAAAATAGCTATAAGACAATTGACCTGGAACTACATTAGAAAGTAAATTCAAGAAAATTGAAGCAGTTATTATTTCTAAAGTAGGACAAAACAAACTGGTTATACCCAAACTAGAAACCATAAATCACTTGGGAAAACACTACAAAATAGCTGATAGACATATCACTAACAACACAGTAGCTAACATTGAAATGCTAATAGGGGCAGATTATATTAATCTTATTCATAAGGGCATAGTAGAGATAGGTAATGGTATAGCTATTCAGACTCCATCAGGGATAGCCCTTTGGGTGACCTATCAAAATACAACCTAGACCTAAACCAAAACAGTTCATGACCAACAAATACTATGTGCCTCAACTCAGTCCTACATAACACCTGTAAGAATAGCAACACTTTGAATAATATTATCTCAACTGAGAACATTAATTCATCATTATCAAATGAAACTTTGGATGAGGCAATTCAAACTTTATGGTTGCTAGAATCTGTGGGTATACATGACACAAATCAAACTTCAGAAGATCAGTTAATGGTAGAAAGATTTGAAGACACCATTCAGTGCAAAGACAATAGTTATTTTGTTGAGTTACCTTGGAAAATAAATTGTCCAACTTTAAGAGACAATCTCAAAGTAGCTAAAGGACATTTATATAAAGTAATGAAAAACTCAAACAAGATAATAATATTCCATCATATAATGATGTCTTCAAAGAACAGCTACAGAAAGGCTTCATTGAAGAAGTAACAAATAACCCTTTTAAAAAAGATGGTTGTCATTATTTAACCCACAGGGGGGTCTATCGACAAGATGCCCCAACAACAAAACTCAGAGTAGTATATAACTGTAGCCTCAAAGACAGTGATAAACACAGTTTGAATGATTGCTTGATTGAGGGTCCTAATCTCATTTCTGACCTTGTGAAGATCTTACTGAGGTTCAGGTTAGACAAATATGCCGTACAAAGTGACATTTCAAAGGCATTTTTGAGAATAAATCTTAAAAATGAATATGATAAGAACCAACTTAGGTTCTTATGGTTCAAGGATCCATTTGATTTGAATAAAGGGTTCATAACCTATAGATTTAATGTTGTGTTGTTTGGAGCCAATTGCTCACCTAGCCTATTAGCATTGACAATTGGACATCATTTGAACCAGTTTAATAACTCTTTAACATTGAACTTCCTTAAGGAACATTTTTACGTAGACAATCTAATAGGCTCAACAACAACAAAATCTGAATTATCTGAAGTCTATGAACACTCTCAAAACATTATGCAACAAGGTAACTTTGAACTTAGAGAGTGGATTTCAAATGATGAGGATTTAAACAAAAAGATTTTAAAGGATAATAATGGTCTTACTGAGCCATCAGACAGAGTTAAAACTTTAGGTATGAACTGGTATTTGGATGCAACTTCTAACAGTCATGATTCAATCTGTACTAAAGGTTTTAAACTTGATGAGGAAGCAAATACTAAAAGACAAATATTATCAGAGGCTTCCAAAATTTTTGATCCCATGGGTCTATTCCTGCCTTCAACAATAAAATCAAAGATTCTCCTCCAAGAATTTGGAGGACAAATGTTGGGTGGGATGATCCAATAACAAATGAAAATCAAAATCTTGGAAGAAGTTAGCTGCTGATTTAACAAAAGTGCAGAACATTAAAATTCAAAGGTGCTGTGGGTTTAGGGATAAGCCCCAGAGACTTCATGTGTTTGCTGATGCAAGCACACAAGCTTATGGGTGCTGTGCGTATCTTGTAAGCCCTACAGAAAGTCATCTAATTTATGCAAAAGGGAAAGTTGCACCTCTCAAACCTACCCGAACCATACCTCAATTGGAAATATTGGCTGCTACATTAGCCATTAAAACCATTTCATTGCTTAAGGATGCTTACCATGATGTGTACTTAACTCATATCCACATCTGGCTTGACAGTCAGATTTGTCTTGCCTGGATACGGAATGATAGCATTAATAGTAAGAATATCTTTGTAAGAAATAGGCTAAAAGAAATAGCTGAAGCTAATGAAAGCCTACAAGTAAACTTTCACTATGTTCCAACTAAACAAAATCCAGCAGACTTTCTGACCAGAGGTTTATCCTACAAGTTGTTGAGTCAAACAAAACTTGGTTTATGGGACCTAAGTGGCTCTGTAATACAGACCAATGGCCTGTGGAACAAGTTAACTTGACATTAAATTTAATCTTTTCAAATGAAAAGGTTGAACCAATCACTAATTATGAACAGTATTCTGATTTCAGTAAACTTGTCAGGGTCACAGCCTACTGTTTGAGGTTTGCTCACAACTGTTTAACTACAATTAACAAACAGCTAATAAAAATAATCATAATTATACAGAAGTTGCAACCAAATACTGGATAGGCCATGCACAACAAAAAGAGTACAATAAAGAGTTAGAATTCTTAACTAATGGGAAACAAACAAAAGAACCTGTACCATCAGTAGTTGTGGATCTAAACTTGTTCAGAGATGAGGAAGGCCTTCTAAGGTGTAAAGGGAGATTAGACAAATCAAAACTGTCATACAAAAGCAAACATCCAATCCTTTTACCTAGATTTAGCTATTTGACAACATTAATCATCAGAAAACACCAATGATGTATATCATATGGGGTACCACAGACACTAACTACATTAAGAAAAACTTATTGGATACCCAAGGGAAGGATCACTGTTAAAACAGTCCTGAGTGAGTGTGTCACATGTAGGCATATTCATGCTAGGCCCTATAGGAAACCAAATCCTCCTGCTTTGCCAGAGGAGAGTGTTACTCTCAACAGACCCTTTGAGACTGTAGGCATTGACTATACAGGAGCATTGACTGTAGGGGTGGGTGACACTGAACAAAAAATGTACATTGTACTGTTTACATGTGCTGCCTCACGAGCTGTTTATTTGGATGTTGTGGAGGACCTTACAGCAGAATCTTTTGTTGCTGTCTTTAAGAGATTCTGTGCACGACATTCAGTACCAAAGACAGTTTGGACTGACAATGCTACATATTTCAAAGCTGGTGAACAAGTCATCCACGACTTGTTAAGCATGAAATCACACAATTATATATACAAAATTCAAACATAAAGTGGAAGTATATTCCGGTTGCCTCTCCTTGGTATGGTTCTATCTGGGAGAGGAATATACAAACAGTAAAGAATTGCTTGAAGAAAGCAATTGGCAAAAAACAGATACACTTATTTGGGTTACTCACTCTCCTGGCTGAGATTGAGATCATTAACAATAGACCACTCACTTATGTGAGTGACAACATTAATGACCCGGAACCATTAACTCCAAATCATTTGATTCGGGGAGAACAAGTTAGTCTCCTGCCAGACTACAATATAGACTCTTCAGAAGACCCAAACTGGACTCAACGACATAATGAACTCCAGACTAAGTTACAACATTTAACTAGAGTTAAAGCTCATTTCATTAAACAGTGGAAAACTGAGTACTTGATGGGTCTAAGGGAGAGACATAAACAAATGACTAAGAAGGATTGGTCTGACACAATTAAGGTAGGGGACCTTGTTCTCATACATGACAGTACTCCAAGACAATACTGGCCTCTGGCTAGAGTTTCAGAACTCAGACCAGGGGCAGACGGGGTAACAAGAGTGGTCAAATTAAGGACTTCAACGGGTGACACAACAAGAGACATTTCTCTTTTGTACCCTTTAGAGTCTGGACCCAAAACAATGGACTTTGGAGAACCTTCTCCACTGACAGTAACAACTGGAGACACTGAACTTCCAGTAATGATTCCTTTGACAGTAGGAGTGGTAACGCATCCTACTACAACATTGACAGACACAAGACCTCAGCGACAAACAGCATTAAAGGCACGACTATTTTTACAACAAAAAATAGATGCTGGGGAATTGTAATTTTATCTTCTAACTTTCATTTTTTCTTTTCTTATGGTAAAGACCATAGACAGTTTCATCCTATGGATGTATATTTTCTCTTCTAATTAAATGCTACACCTTCTCCATGAGAAGGTGAGGATAGGCACTGTTAATCAGATTAACAGGCATTTACAGTTAAATAGTTAGCTAGTCTACACTCAACATAAAAATTGGTGACAATGACACCAAAATTTTTATCTCCCGGGGCCCCCAGTATATGGAAAACTGATGAGTGGGTAGTTGGGAGGTAACAAAAATGGTTCACTGAGTAGGTAGGTAGTTAATCTAACAATTATTAAATTCCTTTTATGTCAATAACTGGGTGGATGAAACCAATTGGTTGCTCACCAGAGTTATTCTCCACACTAGTATTTATATACTGTGTGAGAAGAGTGTGCTCGGTAATGGAGATACATTACTGCTCAACCAACCGAGGAAAAAACCAAGACAACGCTGGTGGAAAAAGCCCCGCGAAGAGGAGAACAAAGGAGTACGAAAACAAACAACGGGGCGAGAGGACGTAACGGTGAAGGGAGGAGAACAGACAATGAAAAAGATCCCACCGGCAAGTACGCTCTGGACAATTACACAACCGGAGAAGGGAGACACTCCAATAACTAACAGTAAGTGACTAACTGAGTTTTTAACCCATCAATTTAATCACATTAAATTAAGCTGGGTCAGACAAGTTAGGCCTACATTGTGGCCTAAGACCCAGCCTCAACTCATAGCTTAACAAAGGTGAAGGTAGATTGCCCTAACCTAACTTGGTGAGGATCCTATGTGGACCTCAATTTATCTGCCCGCTCTGGACCATTTCCGAATCTCTAGGCTAGACTTGATCTACTCTATAGTTAGACTGGAGATATAAGGGGTGGGTTAATTGTGGACCGATTCATACAGAGCATTTTTTCGCAGTGGGAACTTGTTGATGGACCAGCTTCTGGAAGTTCTACTCCATATGCAGATTCTATACTTCTCTTGATTTTTTCTGTTGTCTTCATAAGTTTGGAGGTTCCTTGTTTTTGCTTTTGCTGATGTGTCATACCAGCTGTAAGCACTAAATATAAAGAGTGTTAGTTATTCATGGATAAATAATATGTCAATTTATAATAATATCATTCATTGTACAAATGTTTTTCTATTTAATCATTATAGCTATATATATATATGTATGTATATATTTTTATTTGCATCAAAATAGCCTTACTTATTTTATTGGACTTTCATCCAAGTAGGGAAGTATATTGTCATGAAGTATGTCTTTCTTTGGAAAGCTGTCTAGATGCTTGAAGGAATCATTAATTGTGGATTGGAGAGACCCTGATCAGATGAGGCACATGAATCTTCACTGATTTCCATTGGTGAAATGGCTTCCACTGCTGTTTGCTTAAGAAGACCTGGTTCCTTTGATATTAATTTTAGACAATTTACACATAATAGGTCATCATCTTTTAATAGTCCAACACTCCTAAGAATAATGTCCTCCTTAACTTTCCTTACACTTTTGAAAATTCTTTTTTATGTTTCTTCAGAGGATCAGAGCAAAATTTCATATTCTGAGGCATTTCATAATAAGGTACGGTACTACACTATATTTATAAGCAGGTTCCTTCACTGTAGCACTGCAAAATAAAGAATATATGACAGTACAGGACCTGTGGGCAAAAATAGTTGATGACTAACAGAAAAAATATGGAAGATGATGTTACTCAAATATACATAACAATGCATTAACAAACAAAATATATTTATATATATATATTATATATACAGTATATACCATGTGTGGCACTCTTTTATATACTTCTCTATATTCAAGCACCTATAGCTATCTAGCTCTCAGGATGTCTAGATCATGAAATGAGGCAAAATTAGATGTTTATATTAAAAAAATACAGGAAGTTAGTATTACTTAAATTGTTTTGACATGTATAATGGCCTATACACAAACTTTTTAAAGCTGATAATGATAGATAAATGATAGGGGAACATTTTTCTCATCAATGAATTTTTCTGAAATTCAGTATCCAAGAGGTCAAATGATGACCTCAAATATTTATTTATAAGTAAAATTTTTATTTTTCATCCTACATCAAAACCAGTCATTTTTGGAATCTATAGATTATTCTAATTCCAAAAATGTAACTTTTATAGGGCTATGACCAACAGGAGGAAAGTTATGGCAGTTTGAAAAATGTGAGGTCAACACTTGACCTCAAAATGACGTCACTCATAACTTTTGAACCATTGGTCAGATCAAGCTAAAAACTTGGGAATCATATTTGTTGGCCTAAATCTACCCCTGTACCAAGTTTCAGCAAAATTGGAGAAGTGGTGGTATTATTTTCCAGTTTTATTGGTTGATCTGTCCTGGAATTACCCACCACTTCCAAGTAATTTGCAAATTAATAGAAGTTAAACTAATTGGTCTATAGTTTTTCGCTTCCTTTTTTGAAAAGTAGGACTATATTTGCTTTTTTCCAGTCTTCTGGAACTTCGCTGTTAATCAATGAAAGGTTGAAAAGTATTTAAGTGCTTAGGCTATGCTATATTTTGCTTCCTTTACTATTTTAGGATAAATTTCATCAGGTCCTGGTGACTTATCTATGCTTAGCCTGTCAATTGCTCTCAAAATATCCGCGCTTCCTCAAAATATATATGATTTATCTCTCTCTCTTGTGTTACTAATGTAAAATCTGGAACTTTATATTTTTATTTACAATTTTCTTTGTAAATACTGAGTAGTTATATCTATTTAGCTCCTTAATAATTTCAAAATCATCTTCAATAATTTTGTCAGCATGGAGGAGTCCAATTTTTTTATTAGATTTATTTTTCAAGTTGAAATGACTAAAGAACTTTTTGGGATTTCCTTTACAATTTTTCCCTAAGTTCCTCTCTAAATTGCATTTACTATCTCTTATAAGTGTCTTGCTTTCTTGTCTCATATTTTTATAGATTTCAAGGTCCCTTTCATTTTGAGCTCTCTTAAATTTGCTGGAGGCCTTTCTCTTATTTCTTATTCCTTTCTTAATAGACAGATTTATCCAGGGTTCTCCATTATTTCCGATTCTTATTTTATACTGAGGAATATATTTACTTTGAACATCTTTTATTTTATTTTTTAACTTTTCCCATGCATAGAAAGGAATAGAAAGGAAGGTCAGCATTGTTCAAAAGGCCGAAAAACACTTGAAAAATATAATTTCAACTTCCAAAACTATAAATTTACCATTTATTTTTGGTTGGTTGAATAATTTGGGACGCCAAAATAGGATATTGCCCATAATTTAATGTTAAAATCACTCGTGATGCACCTAAGACTCTAGTAAGCCATTAACAATTTTTGTGACAATAAAAGTGGTTACGAAATAAGGCTGAAATCACCAGCCTGTTGTATTTACTGAAGGAACAAAAATATATACCAACTTTTCTAATGCTGTAATTTGATCTAACTAGACCTTTCGGAAAAATCGTGCTCAACGACGTATACACGTATTTGCCCAGCATCCTTTCCACTGACATCTAAATCCTACTCAAAAAAGATTTATTCACGACACACTAAGATTAGCTTATAACCAGTGTCGCCAACTCTTATTTTATAAAGTAGCAGTAAAAAAAAAAATATATATATTATATATATATAAGCAGTGTCGCCAACTCTTATTTTATAAAGTAGCAGTAATATATATATATATATATATATATATGCATATAACTGCAATGACCGCGCAGTATATAAATGAATAGAAACGACATAAGTGTTAAGGAACGTTTCTGCACACGAGGAGGAGAGATAACGAATAATGAAAAATGAGGCGAACCGCCCGGGAATCGAACCCAGGGCCTTCCAATTACCGGTTGGACGCTCTACCATTATGCTACGGACCTCACTCAATCACAAATCGAAATTCTCCCACATAGGGCAGAAACCAATGCCCTGAGAGGGCACCCTCGCAAATCGTGAATATGCGCATATAACTGCAATGACCGCGCAATTGGAAGGCCCTGGGTTCGATTCCCGGGCGGTTCGCCTCATTTTTCATTATTCGTTATCTCTCCTCCTCGTGTGCAGAAACGTTCCTTAACACTTATGTCGTTTCTATCATATATATATATATACATTCAACTGCAAAGAACACGCAGTATAAATAACGTAAAGAACGACGCTTGTATAGGAGATATTCCGCGCAAGACGAGAAAGAGAAAAACAACAAATGAAAAAATGAAGTACCACCTGGGAATCGAACCCGGGATCTTCCGATTGCCGGTCAGACGCGATAACCACTACACCATGGACTCCACTCTTCCAAATGCCGTAATTCCTCTACATACTCGCAGAAACCAATGCCCCAAGGGGGCACCTCCCGCTTGCCGTAACATTATATACATTCAACTGCAAAGAACACGCAGTATAAATAACGTAAAGAACGACGCTTGTATAGGAGATATTCCGCGCAAGACGAGAAAGAGAAAACAACAAATGAAAAAATGAAGTACCACCTGGGAATCGAACCCGGGATCTTCCGATTGCCGGTCAGACGCGATAACCACTACACCATGGACTCCACTCTTCCAAATGCCGTAATTCCTCTACATACTCGCAGAAACCAATGCCCCAAGGGGGCACCTCCCGCTTGCCGTAACATTATATACATTCAACTGCAAAGAACACGCAGTATAAATAACGTAAGAACGACGCTTGTATAGGAGATATTCCGCGCAAGACGAGAAAGAGAAAACAACAAATGAAAAATGAAGTACCACCTGGGAATCGAACCCGGGATCTTCGATTGCCGGTCAGACGCGATAACCACTACACCATGGACTCCACTCTTCCAAATGCCGTAATTCCTCTACATACTCGCAGAAACCAATGCCCCAAGGGGGCACCTCCCGCTTGCCGTAACATTATATACATTCAACTGCAAAGAACACGCAGTATAAATAACGTAAAGAACGGCAATCGGAAGATCCCGGGTTCGATTCCCAGGTGGTACTTCATTTTTTCATTTGTTGTTTTCTCTTTCTCGTCTTGCGCGGAATATCTCCTATACAAGCGTCGTTCTTTACGTTATTTATACTGCGTGTTCTTTGCAGTTGAATGTATATAATGTTACGGCAAGCGGGAGGTGCCCCTTGGGGCATTGGTTTCTGCGAGTATGTAGAGGAATTACGGCATTTGGAAGAGTGGAGTCCATGGTGTAGTGGTTATCGCGTCTGACCGGCAATCGGAAGATCCCGGGTTCGATTCCCAGGTGGTACTTCATTTTTTCATTTGTTGTTTTCTTTTCTCGTCTTGCGCGGAATATCTCCTATACAAGCGTCGTTCTTTACGTTATTTATACTGCGTGTTCTTTGCAGTTGAATGTATATAATGTTACGGCAAGCGGGAGGTGCCCCCTTGGGGCATTGGTTTCTGCGAGTATGTAGAGGAATTACGGCATTTGGAAGAGTGGAGTCCATGGTGTAGTGGTTATCGCGTCTGACCGGCAATCGGAAGATCCCGGGTTCGATTCCCAGGTGGTACTTCATTTTTTCATTTGTTGTTTTCTCTTTCTCGTCTTGCGCGGAATATCTCCTATACAAGCGTCGTTCTTTACGTTATTTATACTGCGTGTTCTTTGCAGTTGAATGTATATAATGTTACGGCAAGCGGGAGGTGCCCCCTTGGGGCATTGGTTTCTGCGAGTATGTAGAGGAATTACGGCATTTGGAAGAGTGGAGTCCATGGTGTAGTGGTTATCGCGTCTGACCGGCAATCGGAAGATCCCGGGTTCGATTCCCAGGTGGTACTTCATTTTTTCATTTGTTGTTTTCTCTTTCTCGTCTTGCGCGGAATATCTCCTATACAAGCGTCGTTCTTTACGTTATTTATACTGCGTGTTCTTTGCAGTTGAATGTATATAATGTTACGGCAAGCGGGAGGTGCCCCCTTGGGGCATTGGTTTCTGCGAGTATGTAGAGGAATTACGGCATTTGGAAGAGTGGAGTCCATGGTGTAGTGGTTATCGCGTCTGACCGGCAATCGGAAGATCCCGGGTTCGATTCCCAGGTGGTACTTCATTTTTTCATTTGTTGTTTTCTCTTTCTCGTCTTGCGCGGAATATCTCCTATACAAGCGTCGTTCTTTACGATATATATATATATATATAAGGGTGTTTGAAAACTTTCTGTACAAATTGTAATGGGGGATAGGCAACACCAAGACAAACCCTTTTCGTCTATAAGTGTATGTCCGCTGACGTCACCATTCGGCGCGAGAGGGCGCCGCTGCAATTGGCTAAAAGGTGAAGTGGGCTAGACTCGCGCTTGCCGCGGGCATTCTTAAATCGGACGTAGTACACGTAACATGGAGCGCTTCACGACTGCTGAGATGGCTGACATGCATATGGTGTATAGGGCTGCCAATGGAAACGGAAGAGCTGCTGTGAGGTTGTACCGACAGCGCTTCCCAAGCAGACGTGTGCCAAACCACCAAACGTTTGCGCATTTGCATCGGCGACTGCAAGAAACTGGAACATTCCATACAAACATGCATGACACCCTCACGTGTGAAACAGGCCTCATCTGAGAACAGCACATAAGCCGGAAAATTAGGCTGCACCGCTGTCTGCTGCAGAAACCAGCGTGCGAATTCCACACGAAGAGGGTAATCCCGGGGTTGTAATGCCTCGACTCTCTGACGATGAAACGGATGTAACTGCTGCTCGTGCAACACTCTCCAGACCAGGTCGTGGTTCACACCGAGGATACGTGCAACACCTCGCGTGCTTGCGCTTGGATTGTCCTCAAATCGCCGTAGGATTTCTTCTTCCATGTCAGGAGTGCGCACGTTTCTCTCCCGACCAGTGTCATGCATGTTTGCATGGAATGTTCCAGTTTCTCGCAGTCGCCGATGCAAATGCGCAAACGTTTGGTGGTTTGGCACACGTCTGTTTGGGAAGCGCTGTCGGTACAACCTCACAGCAGCTCTTCCGTTTCCATTGGCAGCCCCATAGTGACGGCCGGGGCCCATACACCATATGCATGTCAGCCATCTCAGCAGTCGTGAAGCGCTCCATGTTAAGCGTACTACGTCCGATTTAAGAATGCCCGCGGCAAGCGCGAGTCTAGCCCACTTTACCTTTTAGCCAATTGCAGCGGCGCCCTCTCGCGCCGAATGGTGACGTCAGCGGACATACACTTATAGACGAAAAGGGTTTGTCTTGGTGTTGCCTATCCCCATTACAATTTGTACAGAAAGTTTTCAAACACCCTATATATATATATATATATATATATATATATATATATATATATAATATATATATATATATATATATATATTTTACTGCTACTTTATAAAATAAGAGTTGGCGACACTGCTTATAAGCTAATCTTCGTGTGTCGTGAATAAATCTGTTTTGAGTAGGACTTAGATGTCAGTGGAAAGGATGCTAAGCAAATATACGTCGTTGAGCACGATTTTTTCGAAAGGTCTAGTTAGATCAAATTACAGCGTTAGAAAAGTTGGTATTTTTATTATATATATATATATATATATATATATATATATAAAATTAAGATTTTATATATATATATATATATATATATAAACTGCAAACACGCAGTATAATTAACGTAAAGAACGACGCTTGTATAGGAGAATATTCCGCGCAAGAAGAGAGGAAAGAACGAAACAAATGAAAAAATGAGATAATCACCCGGGAATCGAACCCGGGATCTTCCGATTGCCGGTCAGATATGATAACCATTACACCACGGGCCTCACTCAAATGTCGTAATTCCTCTACATACGCGCAGAAACCAATGCCCCAAAGGGGCACCTCCCGCATGCCGTACATTATATACTGTACATTTAAACTGCAAACACGCAGTATAATTAACGTAAAGAACGACGCTTGTATAGGAGAATATTCCGCGCAAGAAGAGAGGAAAGAACGAAACAAATGAAAAAATGAGGTAACCATATATATATATATATGTATATATATATATATATATATGTTAAACACAGACCGTGCATGGAACAAGGAACTCTTCTGGGAAAATTAAATCCACTATAGTCCGAATAAGTAATGGTAAATGACAAATACCATAGTTTTTCTTTTTCATGATGCTAGCCCGACGTGGGCAACGGGTCTCTCGCAAAGAGGTCCCATAAATATAGCTTCCCTCACCAGCTATCTGCAAGACAGACAGGATCCAGCTTTGGGACATGGATCTAGGGTTTAAAGCAAGCCTAGTCCTACTACATTCAGAACCTCTATATAAGTAAAATACTCGTTACATTCACGTCGGATTGAATAAATCAAAGAAAAAGGGGTAACTATTGTAGTTTTTAGCCAAAAAAACAAAACTTAAACCTCAACCGGGACATTGAGCGTCCACTTTTCAAGGCACGTAACACGTCCGTTTAATATACACAAACTCAGAATGGTCCCCTGAGAAACTTATATGCTAAACACAGACCGTGCATGGAACAAGGAACTCTTCTGGGAAAATTAAATCCACTATAGTCCGAATAAGTAATGGTAAATGACAAATACCATAGTTTTTCTTTTTCATGATGCTAGCTATATTTATGGGACCTCTTTGCGAGAGACCCGTTGCCCACGTCGGGCTAGCATCATGAAAAAGAGAAACTATGGTATTTGTCATTTACCATTACTTATTCGGACTATAGTGGATTTAATTTCCCAGAAGAGTTCCTTGTTCCATGCACGGTCTGTGTTTAACATATAAGTTTCTCAGGGGACGATTCTGAGTTTGTGTGTGTATATATATATATATATATATATATACACACAAACTCAGAATGGTCCCCTGAGAAATTTATATGTTAAACACAGACCGTGCATGGAACAAGGAACTCTTCTGGGAAAATTAAATCCACTTATTCGGACTATAGTGGATTTAATTTTCCCAGAAGAGTTCCTTGTTCCATGCACGGTCTGTGTTTAACATAATATATATATATATATATACAAAGGTGGGCAGTTGCGCCGCAACTTGCGGCGCAACATTTTTGGTTGCGCTTGCGCTTGCGGCGCAACTTTTTGAAAAGGGTTGCGCTTGCGCGTGCGGCGCAACTATTTCAGCAGAGTTGCGGTTGCGGTTGCGGCGCTACAAAAATCGTTGCGCGTGCCCACCACTGTATATATATATAGATAATCTTAATTATATATATATATATATATATATATATAATATATATATCTTAATTATATATATAATAAATAAATTATTATATATATATATATATATATATAATATATATTAATATAATAAAAATCTTAATTTTTCTTTACCTTATTATTATAAACACGATTCCAAAATATCCTCTTCTTCCTTTGTGCACTGCATTGCGTTGCTAGCTGATTTATCACCTTTGTCATGTTTGATCTATGCTCACTTGTTTCCATAATTTATGCTTTTTCAGGTCTGTTTTAGCCCTTTGTGAGCTCTCACCAGGGATGCCAGATTGGCTTTTTTAAAGCCAAATTCCATAAATTGGCTTTTTTCCAACTTGCTTGCTTTATAATATCAATTTGGCTTTTTTGGCTTTTTATTGGCTTTTTTCAACTTGCTTGGTTTTATAGTATCAGTTTGATTTTTGGCTTTTTCCAGGATCTTTTTTATTTTTGCCTTTATAATATCAGTTATACTGTTTAGCCTCTTTTAGCACGTGTTTTTTTCCTTGTACCAAACGTGTATAGTGAATCTAGTCTTGTCCGTGGCGTTACATTCGAGATTCATACACGTTTGATACTTGTTCAAACGGAACGGATGCCGGGACGCGGGGCGCGGGCGGAAAGCAGTCAACACTTAGCATCGGTGCGGATCCAGGGGGGGGGTCGAGGGGGTCCGGACCCCCCCCTGCTCACGGTGACCAACGATTTTCGATTGCGTTTGTTTGCTCCTATATATGAAAAATAAGACCTGAAGACTTAAAATGGCTTAAGAAGTTAAGGTACATGTATCCCGGTTGCCACAAAATTAATTTCCTTAAAAAGAATAAAGAAAAAAAGTTTATGTCCGATCCTGAGACATTTCAGACCTGGCCTGGGTGTGTGAACAAGCAGGATTTTGATAACGGGAATATACTTCAAATCCATCTAAAGCTATCTTCAAATATGAAAATTTCCTACCGAAGGCCGAAGGCCGAGGACATATCAGTAACGAGCCCCACCAAGACTGGACCCCCCCTCTGCTTAAATTCCTGGATCCGCCCCTGGGATCGGTACTGTGCGTCGTGCGTGTGTAGGCGGTAAAACTTGGCTATCATTCGAGTGAACCAGTTTAGTTAAAGTTCTAGTTTATGTAAATTTTGTTTTTGTTCTACAACCATGTCATCAAAGAAGTGGAAGCTATCGTACGACAGCAGCCGTAAATACAATAGTAAGTGGGAAGAAACGTTTGTTTGGGTGAAAAAGTCTGTTGATGGCTCAGATTCAGCTTATTGCAAACTTTGTCATTGCAATATTGCTCCACGAATGAATAACCTCTCAAATCACGAAAAGTATATGGTGTCGGGGCTACTTGTTCTAATGTGGAGGACACTGCTGAAGAGGATCTGGAGCTTCTCATGTAATGTGAGTATGTGATCTATACTTAAAATTATTTGGCTTTTTTTGGCTTTTTCGTGCATAGTTTGGCTTATCACTTAGGTTTGCATCTGGCAACCCTGGCTCTCACCTGTACATGGCAAACTTTGCAAGATGCGTTAGTATTGTCTCCCACTACTTCTTGAAGCCACTTTAAAAATTCCTGACAGTGTAGCCATTCTTTTTTAAATTTTTTGTCGTACTGACCCCACTTACAAATTTTAAGATATTACACACAAATTTATATCATTTGAAATACAAATTACGCACAGTTCACACAAATTTTTATACTCCGCAGAGGACAAGTTGAAACTTGTCTTGCGCATAATTTATGACGACGTACGTTACAAGTAGCCCAAAAAGTAGCAGATAGCAGAAAATTTTATTTTTTAGCAGGGGAGTGAGGGGACTCTAAAACGTAGCCCAATCTAGCCCAATCTGCGAAAAGTAGCCCAAGTTGACACCACTGCTTATAAGTTATAAAATCAGTGCGATTCAACTTGAGTGGACTGGTCAGGGTTGCCAGGTTGGTTCAAGTAAAATTAGCCACACTGCCCTTTTAAATTAGCCAAATTTAGCCAATTACAGTATAGCCTATATATATATGTTAAACACAGACCGTGCATGGAACAAGGAACTCTTCTGGGAAAATTAAATCCACTATAGTCCGAATAAGTAATGGTAAATGACAAATACCATAGTTTTTTTCCTTTTCATGATTTTAGCCCGACGTGGGCAACGGGTCTCTCGCAAGAGATCCCATAAATATAGCTTCCCTCACCAGCTATCTGCAAAGCAGACAGGATCCAGCTTTGGGACGTGGATCTAGGGTTTAAAGCAAGCCTAGATCCCTACACTCAGAACCTCTATATAAGTAAAAGACTCGTTGCATTCACGTCGTGTTGAATAAATCAAAGAAAAGGGGGTAACTATTGTATTTTTAGCCAAAAAAAACCAAAACTTAAACCTCAACCGGGACATTGAGCGTCCACTTTTCAAGGCACGAAAACACGTCCGTTTAGTATACACAAACTCAGAATGGTTCCTTGAAAAGTGGACGCTCAATGTCCCGGTTGAGGTTTTAAGTTTTGGTTTTTTTTTTGGCTAAAAATACAATAGTTACCCCTTTTTCTTTGATTTATTCAACACGACGTGAATGCAACGAGTCTTTTACTTATATAGAGGTTCTGAGTGTAGGGATCTAGGCTTGCTTTAAACCCTAGATCCACGTCCCAAAGCTGGATCCTGTCTGCTTTGCAGATAGCTGGTGAGGGAAGCTATATTTATGGGATCTCTTTGCGAGAGACCCGTTGCCCACGTCGGGCTAAAATCATGAAAAAGGAAAAAAACTATGGTATTTGTCATTTACCATTACTTATTCGGACTATAGTGGATTTAATTTTCCCAGAAGAGTTCCTTGTTCCATGCACGGTCTGTGTTTAACATATAATGTTCTCAGGGAACCATTCTGAGTTTGTGTATATAATATATATATATATATATATATATATATAATATATATAAAGAATAATAATTGTGAAAACAAAACTTACGTTAATAATTAAAAATCAGTAGAAATTATATTCTCCAAGATATTTACCTTACCTTAAATTTACCTTAAAGCGCTTCTGCCTCAAGGGTGCGCTGCTCCCACGAAGTCCACTCAGCGCCTCCTGAGGCGGGGCCACGACGGGGTCGCCACCTTTCTTTTCTCTTGCTCCTGCCATACGATTTGGTCCCCTATTGAATTTGTGGGGGCTGGTCTGGCAGAGGAATACCCTGACACTGTGGGTTGGTCGGGTATGTTGGCTAAAAACGTGTCCAAGTGTTTTTTAAAAGTATCTACTGGGACTGCACTTATATCTCTAAGGTACTGAGGCAAGGAGTTAAAACAGGCGAGAACCCTGCCTAGAGATACTATTATATTGAAGGGTTTGAATCCTTCTCCGACTGTTTGGTGGGAGGTGATATTTTTACACATTCTGCCAGTTCTTGTTAAGGTGGGCACAATTGGTTCAGTATTGGGGGCAACTAAAAGCCCTTCTAGAATTTTCCAGGTGTAGATTAGGATGTATCTCTCAAACCTTCTCTCTATGGAATAAAGGTTGAGGCCTCTAAGCCTATCCCAGTAGTTTAATTTGTTTTTACTCACCTGTTGCCCATCAGGTTGTTTAATATACGAGGTAAAGGTTCTTTGTAGGCCCTCAATTTTTTGCAATTCATTCTGTTTGTGGGGAAACCATAATTGAGAGCAGTAGTCAATGCGTGGAAGGACAAGTGATTTCCACAGGGTAAGCATGGTCATACTGTCCCTAGTTCTGAATGTCCTCAGTATATATCCTATTAGTTGTTTGCATGATGAGGTTACTTTGTCAATGTGCCTGTTGAATGTTGCATCTTCAGATAATATAATCCCTAGATCCCTGACATGATCAGTTTGTGCAATATCTTTTCCTGTGGGTCCAGTGTAGTTGAATTGTTCTTTCAGGTATTTATTTGGTCCATACTTAATTAGTTCAAATTTGTCTTCATTGAAGGCCATATTGTTTGCATCTGCCCATGCATATACTGTATAGTTTGTAGATCTTTTTGTAGCTCTACACAGTCTTCTTTTTCTGTAATTGGTCTTAGTATTCTGGTATCATCTGCGAATGACAGGAGAGAGCTTCCTAGGTTACAGTTTATATTGTTTAGCATTATAATGAATAGAATTGGTCCTAGTACTGTGCCTTGCGGCACTCCACTAATCACTTCTTTTTCTATAGATCTTGCTCCATTTACAGTTGTTATTTGTTTTCTGTCAGAGAGAAAGGCATGGATCCATTTTCCTATTTTCCACAAATACCAAGTTCTTTTAGTTTATGGAATAATATACCATGGTCAACCTTGTCAAAAGCTTTTGCAAAGTCTAGGTAGATGACATCAACATTGTGGTTTTCTCCCAAGTATTGTAGGATTGTATTGCAATGGTCTATAAGTTCAGTAAGGCAGGATCTCTTGTGTCTGAAGCCATGTTGAAAGTCTTCTAAGAGATGTTCATTTTCTATAAAACTGACAATGTGCCTTTTCAGGACTTTCTCAAATATTTTAATAATATGGGAAGTCTCACCGATATTAGCCTCAGTAGTGCTAGGCAAAGTTACCATACTATCACTGGTGCTTAGCGTGAACGTTTTAATGAAAGGTACTTTCCGTTTTATATATATATATATATATATATATATAATATATATATAATATATATATATATATATATATATATATATATATATATATATATATAGATATATATATATATACAGGGCGTCCCAAAAAAATGTATACACACTTTAACAGCTGATAGCTCAATTGATGTTTCTTTCTTTCCAAGTTAAACCCATTAGAATTAATAATGGCAGTCAGACTAAGCTTTGAACAAAGGAATTTCATTCTAAAATGCTACTGGAAGTGTGAAAACGCAGTTGAAGTGCAAAGACAGTTTAGGAGGGAGTTTCAAACAGATCCACCAACGCGACTTACCATCACTCGAATTAGAGATAAGTTTGAAGCCGATGGAACTGTTCAGAATGTCCACAAGAAGCGTTCCGGAAGACCACGGACATCGACAAGCCCCACAAAGCAAGAAGAGTACTGGAAACGTATCACCAAAGTCCAAGAAAATCTGTGCGGCAAGCGAGTCGTGAGGTAGGAATTTCAGAATCGTCTGTCCAACGCATTTTGAAGCGCTGTCAATGGAAAAGTTACATTCCAAGATTAGTCCATGCTATTAATGATGATGATCCGGACCGAAGAGTGGAGTATTGCGAGTGGTACTTGGCACGATGTGGATGTGGATTGGACGAAGGGGTTTCGTAGAATACCCTCCGCGTTCACCAGACCTCACACCACTAGACTTTTTTTTATGGGGATACTTAAAAGACAAAGTCTACGCTATAAAACCTGCAACAGTCGCTGAATTGAGAGCAGCCATTGAACGAGAATGCACACAAATACCAAACGAAATGTTTCGTGATGTTTGCGATTCCATTGCTTCGCGTTATCAGCAGTGCCTGGACCAGAACGGACGTCAGTTTGAAAACAGGCGTTGACAAAACAATTAAATAATGTCTGTAGATTCTATTACATTTTGAAAATGAAATGTATTTTAATAAACACTGCCTTTATAATTATTTAAAGTGTGTATACATTTTTTTGGGACGCCCTGTATATATATATATATATATATATTAATAATATATATGTGTGTGTGTGTGTGTGTGTGTGTGTGTGTGTGTGTGTGTGTATATATATATATATCTTGCGTGATTAGACTTGAATCTTTTTTGTAACTTTAAAATTCTTGCAGCATTGATCATTAACAGTTAAATGAGATCGTATTCATAAAATAGCTTCAAATATATTTACATTTATTTTATTGCGTTTCTCACTTTCAGTATTTGTCACAAAGGAAAATACGCGTTCCACAAAGGCATTGCTTATTGGAATAGAAATGGTATGAAGTACAACTTCGGCAAGTTCTTTGAAACATTTTACTTCTAAAGCATTTTCATAGATTCTAACTTTTGCCCAATAAAGAATGGTGACATAGCCAGGCTCGGATGCAGTATTGCAAGGTCTACATAAATTTTTATGGATCTACAGTAATTTTGGCGAAATCGAAAATATTTAGAAATCTATAGGATTTTATACTATTACGCCAAAAAAAAATTGTTACAATTAAGAGAATTAATCGATTTTTAATAAAAAATGAGTTTGTAGTAGTGCGGTATTAGAGAGAATATACGTAACCTGTAGGGTCTATGAAGATGTAAATTATACAGTGCGTTCGAAAAGTCTATTCGCACTGCGATGTTAAACGCATAGGAAATTGAAAAACTACAATGTTTTCATTCAACCATGATTTAGTGATTTTATTAAGTAACCTTTTGATTTTACTGCATGTGTTGAAAGTGTTTTCCACCATTTTGCAGGCACAGAGCAACTCGTCTACACTTGTCAAACACTTTTTTTAAAGTGCTGGTTGACTGCGGAGAGACTTTTCGAACGCACTGTATATGATATATATAAATTAAAATATAAGATATAAAATAAAAAGATAAAGAAATATAAAACGATATAAATTTCAGTCAGATTTCTGGTTATAGGCCAAATTAGCCAAAATTAGCCTAAAAGTTGTTCGCTAGTACTTTGAAATATCTTTAGCCAGCCATGAATGGAATTAGCCAAATTGGCTAAAATTAGCAAAACCTGTTAACCCTGGGACTGGTCCACCCCTGGGTGGATGAGATTTATTTTGGGGTGGATAGCTTACGTGCGGTGGATGAGATCAGCAAAACTGTAAAAACTGCTTTATACAAAACCATTTAATTTTATAAAAAAAAACATTACACGTTCGTGCATACTTGTCAGAAAATCTAGAAGAGGAAGAGCCATTGTTGTCCCAAGGCGATATGATGACTAAGCTGATTGATGCAGCATTGCTTGTATATATTAAGTTAAGGTGTATATATATATCCATCTCATAATTGTAAGGTTAGTGAAAAATTCACTTAATTTAGAGCTAGCATTTGGGCTCTTGTGGCATCATTGTTTGGGCACTCTTGTGGCATAATTTTTTTGGGGCACGGCGCGTCCTTCCTACTCGTTTCTTGAATGCGGCACTTACAGGGCGTGGTCTTATAGAAAGCTCTCTTGCAATTCAGTTTGGTGTTTAGATACAAGATTGTTGCATTGTGCAATGGTGCAGGTTGTGTTGTTGTTGCAAGGTTTAGAAAGAAGGCCATAAATAGTGCCCCTTTTGTTTTTTATCTTAATTTTATGCAACTGAGGCCTAAGGTAGGCCCACATTGAGTCAGCAACCCTGAGGTAGGACCTGATAGGACCTCCAAGTCCGTAAGTTTTTAGCCTAGCTTAACTTGGGCTGTTGGTTAAACTGGCCCTTCAGAGCTTGGCCGTCCACAGCTCAGCTGGGATTCTGAACCCAATAAAATAAAAAAATAAAAAAATAAATAAATGGTCCTTCGGAACCGGATTCTAACCGAAGACTGAGTCAGTGACTATTTTTCGGCAAAGTTCTGATTGTGCAAATTGTAGCCCAAGTTAGTCCTGGACGGGTTGAGCATAATTGAGTTAAGGTTCCAGGGTAGAAAGTTTGGTCGCCCAATTGCGAAACTTGGCCACTAGTCTGTCATTGTTTTGAGCCTACATTTTACCGGTTTGGTTAATTTTGGTTTATTATTATTCGTAGGCGAAGGTTGCAGACTTCAGTGCGCCAGTTACTTGGAAAATTTGGTATTCCATGCTGGTGGTTGGTCAGTACCCCAACCAAGCAATTCAGTTTATTTGAAAAATGCAAAATTTGAGTTTGATCAGTTTGGTTAAGTATTTTTGCCAATTCAACTTATTTGGCAGTGAGCCCAATTGTTTGCATTGAAGATGAGTGCAGCTGAATTGAACAAGTTTAAAAAAAGGAGAAGCGCCTACAAAGGTCTAATTACAAAGGTCATTGCCACTATAGATTCTGCCATAGAGCAAGAGGATTTAAGCTTAGTGACTGCGCAGCTTTCCATATTAGAAGCTAAAAAGGTTGCTCTAAGTGAAGTAAATGTTAAAATTGAGGCTCTTATAGAAGAGGATGAAATAGAAAATAACATAATTTACTTTGAAGAGATTATTGATGACATAATTAAAGTATACCACAGAGCAAAAGAGTTTAGCAGCTCAGTACAGTTAGAGACCAGGTCTAATAATGACACACAACCTTCAACAAATGATGTTTGTGAAGTTAAGGTTAACAGATCTGCAGTTCAATTACCGAGGCTTGTACTCAAAACATTTTCTGGGAGTATTCAGGAATGGCAAGGATGGGCAGACAGTTTTCAATCAGCAGTTCATTCTAGTCAAGTGTTAAGTGCGGTGGAGAAGTTTAATTATTTACAGTCCTTCTTGGAAGGGGAGGCAGCAAAGACAATAGCAGGATTAGCATTAACAGAAGCTAATTATAATGTGGCTTGGGATATATTAAAGAAACGGTTTGGTAAGCCAGAGAACTTAATTAAAAGCCACCTCCGCGAACTTTTAGCTGTACCTTCTCAGCCAGTGGCGGATCTAGCTAGGTGCAGGCGGTGCAGTGCACCGGGGCCCGGACCTTTGGGGGGCCCGGTTGGTTGATATTTGATAACACCTTGGCAAGGAAAAATAATAATTTTCAAGTATTTCATATAAAAATTAGATCTAAATGTGCATGAAAATATGAGAGTCCTTTAAACTTGTTGAATGTATTTAAATGCATTTATAAACATGGTTATTCTTTCGACTACGGGCCCCTTTCTGGTAAAACTGTATACTATATATGTTAAATACATAATTGGTCATCTGAAATGATGTTTGCAATAGATAAAAATCAAAATTAGAATTCAAAATGCTGAAACCATCACATTATTCTAGTATCTGGTATACTAGTATATTACTGTATATACTATACTACACTGTGACACCACTTATTTCCGATCGCACGTCGACGCACGAAACGAAACGTTTCAAAACGTTCAGAAATATTCTTCTTCGTTTGGGATCTGTCGACTCGACAAGTCGACATGCAGTGAAGCGTCAGTTTCAATGGCTGGGACGCTGAGTGGATGAGTGTGCGAATAAAAATTACGTTAATTGATTTTCCGCAGTGTATTATTGAATACTAGTGACTATAGTGAATTACTGTGTACTACTTTTTAAATTTTACGAAAAGTTATTGTTATTTGTTACTCAGTTATTGCTAAAATCAATAAATTGAGGTGAATTAGAATAGATAGATAACACAAATTGATTGGAACCAGTTTTAAGGGCCACCTTGAATGGATCGAAAGGTTTTTGTGGTTCATATGTATAAACTAAACTAAAATCTAAATTTTGTGGGGCCCATAAATAATTTTTATACCGGGGCCCGTGGCACTCTTGCTCCGACACTGACCTCCTGTTAATAATCCCAATACTGTCAAGGACTTACCGAAGTTATATGATGAATTTGAAGTTAGAACTAGGTCCCTGGACAACTTGGGTGTAGGAATGGAAAGGTATGGTATAATGTTGGTCACTATACTGGAGTCTAAATTGCCTAGCTCAATTTTGCTTGAATTAAGTAGGAGACACTCTACAGAACATGTGTACATCCCCCTTCAGCAAATGTTAAGTCTTTTAAGCACAGAATTAGCAAGACGAGAGGGAATTGAGTTTGCACAGAGGGATGTTAAATAAGGGGACAAAGGCAGGCACAGCACCAAAGTTTCTACAAAAAGGAATAGCCCAGGTACAGTGTCAGCTCTACATGCATCCTCTGAGAATAAATTAAAGGGAATCAAGGAATGCATATTTTGCGAAGGCAACCACAAGTCATATAAATGTGAGGTGGCTGAGGTTTTACCTGTTGAGGAGAGAAAGGACAGGGTAACTAAGTCCACAGCATGTTTTAAATGTTTTTGAAAGGTCACAGAGTAAGGTTTTGTAAAAATTTGTGCAAAAAAATGCCATGGCCGGCATCAGCCATTATTGTGTGAAAACACTCCTAGTAGGCCTATCCCCGAAGTAGGGACATCAGTGGCACATGCCATTGCTATGAAAGGGAGTAAAAGTAAAGGGGGATTAGTGCAAACAGCTGCAGCATTATTAATTGGGAATGATAGAGAAGCTACTGTAAGAGTGTTGTTTGATAGTGGTAGCCAGTGTAGCTTTATTAAGACCAGAATTTCCAGAAAATTGAAGTTTAAAGAACTTAAGAGGGAAAATTTAAGAATTTCTGGGTTTGGGGGTTCCGTTCAAAACCGAACCAAAGTTAAGAAGGTAGAAGTTCTGGTTAGGGGTTGTTACCTACAAGGTCCAAGCTGTAGAGATTGAGGACTTTGTGCTCCAGTCACTACTTGTTTAGATATGGCATGTGTCCAAGAATTGCAAGTTAAAGGAATTAATTTGGGCAATAATAAGTTTGAAGGAACAGAAGATATTAGTCTTTTGATTGGAGCTGACTATTATTGGGACTTCATCACTGGTAATATTGTCCGCACATCTCAAGGTCCGGTAGCTATTGAAAGTAAGCTAGGCTGGATGCTACATGGTAGCTATTGCAATGAAATGGAGTTAAAGCTCTTTTTGTTAAGATTGAGGAGAACAGCCATGGTTGGAAAGGCATTTGAAAGCCTTTTGGGAACTTGAATCCATTGGTATAAAGGACAACAGGAGAAGCAGGCAAGTACAGTGAACAGTGATGTTTTAGAGCAATTTGAAAAAGGGATTGGGTTTAGAGATGGTTGCTATGAAGTTGGCCTACCTTGGAAGGATTCTTGCAAACCCGGTTCAAACCTTCAGCTAGCTAATCGGAGGTTGGAGACTTCATTGTACAGGCTAAGAAAAAATGAGTTGTTAATTGAATACAATGAGGCCATCCTAAGCTATGTAAGGAGGGCTATGCTGAAAGGGTGCAAGGTGAGCTGGTGAGCCAGGAGGCACATTATCTGCCACACCATGCAGTGGTACGGCGAGACAAAACTACCACCAAACTGAGGGTATTTTTTGATGGCTCAGCCAAGGACAAAGGTGGTGTGTCCTTGAATGACTGTTTGGATGCTGGGCCAAATTTAAATGCAGATTTATTTTCCTTGTTACTGAGATTCAGGTTTGGTAGAGTAGCATTGACTGCAGATGTGAAGCAAGCCTTTTTGCGGATAAAGTTAAAACCAGAGGACAGAGATGCAGTAAGGTATCTGTGGGTGGATACGAAAGACTTGTTGGAAAATGAACCTAAGGTTCAAGCATATAGAATGAAGTCAGTGTTGTTTGGCCTCAGCTTAGTCCATTTCTGTTGGCAGCTACTATGCAGTACCATTTTAAGAAATATTCTGAAGTCTATCCTAACACTATTGAACACATAAGAAAAATTTATGTTGATGATTTGCTGTGTTCCGTGGATAATACAGAAATGGCTAAACAGATATTCATGGAGGCTAGAGCTATAATGAGGAGGCTGGCATGGAGCTTAGAAAATGGCAGACCAATCATTCTCAATTACAAGAGTTTATGAGTCATTCCTGTGTAGTACCTGATGCAGCAGAAAGTATTGAGGATTCTGGTATTAAGGAGTTGTGGGCAATAGACACAAAGGTGCTAGGCATTGTTTGGCAGCAAGGAGAGGATTTGTTTACCTTCAATGGAAATCTTTAGTAGAGCTGGCTGAGAATGAGACAAGGTGGACAAAACGTACAGCTCTTAGTTTGGCTTCAAAGGTCTTTGATCCTCTTGGATTCCTGGCTCCATTTGTGATAAAGTCAAAAATTTGGTTTCAAGCCTCTGGGAAATTGGACTTGGTTGGGACCAAGAGTTATCTGATCATATGGTGGTAAAGGGAAATATTGGTTCAAAGAATTGGCACATCTTGGAGACATTGAAATCCCAAGATGGTACTTTGGAGAGTTGAACAATAGTCCAGCAATTTGGAGCTGCACATCTTTTGTGATGCAAGTGAGGAAGCCTATGCAACTTGTATTTATATAAGAGGCACATTCAAGAGGAAGTAAGTTGCAGGTTGGTTGCTGCAAAGAGCAGAGTAGCACCTTTGAAAAGGCTTTCTATTCCAAGGTTGGAATTGATGGGTGCAGTTGTTGCTAGTCGGCTTGCAGTTACAGTGCAAAAGTCTTTGGCCCTTATGAAATTCCAAGCTATTATTGGACAGACTCCACTATAGTTTGGCACTGGTTAAGAAGCCAGGCAAGGAAATGGAAACCATTTGTTGTCAATAGGGTGGAGGAAATTCAAGCACACACAGATCCAAGCAATGGAAGCATTGTCCAGGCACCCAAAACCCCGCTGATTTACCAACACGAGGAATTTCAGTGAAAGATCTTGCACAGTCAAGTTTGGGTGGAATGGGCCAGAGTGGCTAAAACTTGGAAGTGAAAACTGGCCTTCTAATCAGCCTATTGTAGGAGAATGCCAGGCTGAAGAAGAATGGGTGAGTGAGATGAGAAAATGCACTGTGAACAGTTGTCAAGTTATGCAGCAGGACCCCATATTGAGGCTTGAGGACATTACAGTCTGAAAAGGTTTTAAGAGTGACAGCATGGGTATATAGATTTACAAACAACATTAAGGGAGAAACAAGAAGGGAAGGAATTCTGAACAGTAAGGAGATTCAGCAAGCCAGGCAATACTGGGTGGTACATGTGCAAAAGGAAAAATTTGGTGAAGAGAGGGAATTGCTCACCAGCAGTCCATTACAAGTTCTGCCAACACATTCTGCTCTCAAGGGTTTGGATGTGTTTTTGGATCAGGACTTATTGAGAGTAGGAGGTAGAATACAGTTTTCTGGGCTTCCAGAAGAGAAAAGACATCCAATTTTGCTACCTTCTGGGGGGCACTTTGTGGAACTTTTGATCCTGGATACGCATCATAAGTTGTTACATGCTGGAGTTAGAGAAGTGATAATAGAGATCAGACAACAGTTTTGGATTCCCAAAATTAGATAAGTAGTAAAAAAGGTCTTGCATAAATGTGTGGTTTGCAAGCGTTGGAGTGCAAAGCCTTATTATGTAAAGGTGGCTCCACTTCCAAGAGAACGGTGTGTTTATACTGCCCCATTTGATGTAGTGGGAGTAGACTTCGCAGGTCCAGTCTATGTATGAGCAAGGGGAGTCTAACAAAGGTTATACGGGGCTCCAATAAACCTTAGCCCCCCCCCCATGGCCTAAACCATTAGAGGTACAGTAAAACTAAACATACCTTACAAAAGAGAATTTAATCCTGCATTTAATGAGAAACAATTAAAACTTGGTGTTCCCGCCATTGGCTTCCAAGACAGCCTGAATTCGCTTTGGGTAGCTTGCCAAAAGTGATGTGAATAGATCTTGATCGTTACGCAAATTTGCTAAAACAGTTTCAATGTGTTGCGTCATTGTATCCTTCGAAAATCGATTTGCTGCAGGTTCTTGAAACAAGAGACATTCAACCTTGTCCTTTATAACTGATCCAATGTGTTCACAGACGTTCAGGTCAGGAGAATTTCCTGGCCATTTTTCATTTCCAAAGAAATCGATCTCATGGTTCCGCAACAACTGTTGAGTGGCTAATGCCTTAAAGCAGGGGGCCTTATCGTGCAGAAGTGTGACCTGATCGACATCCATAACATTGTTTGGGTTTCTTAGAAAAGGAATGACATGCTGGGATAGAATATCACGAAAATACTGTCCATCCCAACTCTGACCATTTGGCTTCAGCACCCACATGAGCTTCTTTGCAGTGAACAAAACAAACACACCAACACAGTCTGGACTTTTTAATAATTCGCGATAATGTTCATTGTCATCGATTTCATCTGGTGTTGTGGCCCACACTCGATCATTTTGGTAGTTAGGCCGACGTGTTACGTAGCAAAAAATTCATCGGAGACAGCTAAATGCATGAAATCATCACATCCCAATCTTAAGATAATGGGCAAACCACATTCTGTCATCGATGTTAAGTTGAGTTTTTCTTGGCTTTGGAAGTTCATGCCAAGGCTTTAAACTTTGCCTATGACGGTACAGTCTCAACACTTCGATCTCTTAGAAAGTTTAGCACAGCTGTTTTTCCGCTTACGCGTACCGCTTTCAATGATGTCCTTTGTTTCCTAAGAGAGTGGCAAATTTGGGCGCCCAGATTTGTTGTATCCATTTCATATTCATCCAAAGTTTTATTCCAATTCTTTTGACGAAGTCCTGACTTCTTCGCAACTTTTTGGCAACCCATGAACGTGTTATAAAGGTGGCTCCAGCATCACGAGCTTCCCGAAATGTTATTGCTCGTATGCTATCTATCACACGTTGCCTCTCCGAATCACCAATTAATTGAGAAGCCATTATATTATCACTTTATCAGCTAGAGTAATTTTAATACTGCAATAAATAAAGAATTTTATATATTTTTATAATCACTAAAAACTATTTCGATATAAGTAAACTTGTAAGCTGCAAATGGGGGGGGGGGGCTAAGGTTTTTTGGAACCCCTTATATGTCTTTTCACATGTGCTACCACCAGAGCAATCCATTTGGAGTTGGTAAGCAACTTAAGTAGTGATGTATTTCTTTTGGCCTATAAAAGGTTTGTGAACAGAAGGGGTTTCCCAAATAAAATCATATCGGATAATGCAAAAACCTTCAAAAAGGCTGCAAAGGAACTACAAGAAGTTTGATCCTTGCTAAAAGAGGAAGGATTCCAATCCTACTTTTCACACCAAGGGGTACAGTGGGAGTTTATTGTTGAGAGAGCACCATGGTGGGGAGGATTTTGGGAAAGGCTAGTGAGAAGTGTAAAGTGTCCATTAAAGAAACTTTTAGCTAATGCTCATTTGAGCAAAGAAGAATTCTGCACTGTTTTGTGTGAAGTAGACTGTAGAAGCAATGGTGAACAGTAAGCCTATCACTTTTGTTTATAACAGTATACAGGATGCAGAGCCATTGACACCAAATCATTTTCTTTGTGGTAAACGATTAACATCAAGCCCCAGTTTGCCACAAGACTTGCAACCTATCCAGAGCACTCAAGGAGAGTTAACCAGAAGCTTCAAGTACCTTGAAGAGCTACAAGATCAGTTATGGAAGAGGTGGCAGATAGAATACTTGCCAGAACTCAATTATTACCTATCAGGCAATGTAAAGGGCTCCAATGCAAATTGTATCAAGGTGGGAGAAGTGGTAATGATTGGGGATGAAAGACCAAGGCAATGCTGGAAGCTTGGAATAATTGAAGAGTTGTTTGTTGGCAAAGACAATTTAGTTAGGTCTGCACTGGTAAAGACTTCAGGAGGAAAATTAAAGAGACCTATACAAAAACTCTATGCTTTAGAAATCAGCAAAAACATGGATAGTCAAGACGAAGTCAAGATGAAACATTTGAGTTACAGCCTCATGAAGAAGGCTTGGCTAAATTTGCAGAAGGTAAAGACAACAATGCCTCTTCGGTGGGGAGTGTTAGAAAATCTAGAAGAGGAAGAGCCATTGTTGTCCCAAAGCGATATGATGACTAAGCTGATTGATGCAGCATTGCTTGTATATATTAAATTAAGGTGTATATATATCCATCTCATAATTGTAAGGTTAGTGAAAAATTCACTTAATTTAGAGCTAGCATTTTTGGGCTCTTGTGGCATCAGTGTTTGGTCACTCTTGTAGCATCATTTTCTTGGGGCACGGCGTGTCCTTCCTACTCGTTTCTTGAATGCTGCACTTACAGGGTGTGGTCTTATAGAGAGCTCTCTTGCAATTCAGTTTGGTTGTTTAGATACAAGATTGTTGCATCGTGCAATAGTGCAGGTTGTGTTGTTGTTTCAAGGTTTAGAAAGAAGACCATAAATAGTGCTCCTTTTGTTTTTTAGCTTAATTTTATACAACTGAGGCCTAAGGTAGGCCCACATCGAGTCAGCAACTCTGAGGTAGAACCTAATAGGACCTCCAAGTCCGTAAGTTTTTAGTCTAGCTTAACTTGGGCTGTAGGTTAAACTGCCCCTTCAGAGCTTGGCTGTTCACGGCTCAGCTGGGATTCTGAACTCAATAAAATAAAAAAAAATAAAAAATAACAATACTATTAAACGTCCTTAGAATTTGACCAATTATTCGTATAGCTTTGTTTATCGCTATTTTACTGTGTATTGTATTGTCCATTATTAAAGTAAAACTTTACAAGACACCCGCATTGCCATGAAACATGCTACAGTAAGGAATCATATATTAATCGATAGAGCAGAAAAAATGGTGCAAACGGCTATGTATCATTTTGAAAATATTAGAAAATAACAAAGTTATGATACTTTGAAGCAATGTCATTTTTAGCGACATTTGCCATTATTTTTAGCAATTATTGGTATATCTAGCGACATTTGGCAACCCCTTAGTTGCCACACCGTTCAATTACTCCATTAGGTCAGATATGGTCAGTTTGTGTTTTGTTGTTGAGGCGTAAAGATGGATTGTTGTGACATGTCAGTTACTGTGTTTTTTGATAAGTTTCGCTCTAAGGATAAGGAGCTATTTAAATTTTGTGTTGAACATAAGTTACTATTGAGTGAATGCTACAGTACCAAAACATATATCACTCGATAGAGCAGAAAAAATGGTGCAAGCAGCTATTTATCATTTTGAAAATATTAAAAAATAACAAAGTTATGACACTATGAAGATGTTACTAGGCCTATCATAGCTTACACCATTTGGATCTTTTCGGTTTCATGTACTGTTTCTGATTTTGTTGAAAATAAGATATTTAATGTAGGTTAACTGAATGTCCGGTTAGGTCAACTGTACGCCCTTGATGATTGGTTAGGTTGTCGTGATATTTTCGTTAGTTTTAACGAAAATATCACAACTTAACCTAAATACGACATCAGATGCTATATTTAAGAAGCTGGATGATTTAATGAAGGAAGAGAAACTGGACTGGAAGAAGTGCATGATTGGATCAATGAATGGAGTAGTCAGAAAGATACAATTAATTTCTCCGGATTGTGTTTCGATTCACTGTGCTATTCACCGTGAGGTACTTGTGGAAAAACGACTGAGCGGAGCTGGAAATCGTGGCCAAAAGAATGCATTCGAGGAGCTTCTTGATGATGTGGTGAAAATGGTAAATTCTATTCAATCTCACGCGAAAAAACATAGGATGTTTAGCGAACTACGCAAAGATATGGCGCCTGGCGGCTGAATTCACCGAACTACTATTTCATAGCGAAGTGCGATGGCTGTCTCGTGGAAAAATTTAAACCGCGTATTTGCAATGAGGGAAGAGTTGTGTGTTTTCTTCACAAAAGAGGGAGATGAGAAAACGTTCAAACTTCAGGACAACTTCTGGCTGGCAAGGCTGTCTTATATAGCTTCGGTTTTCGAGTATTTAAACAAATTAAACTTAAGCCTTCAAGTTAAAGGTGGGGATATTTTTGAAGTAATGGGAAAAGTGAATGGCCTCAAGCTGAAGCTGCGGCTTTGGAAGTCCAAGGTAGAAAAGAAGGATTTTTCAGAATTCACAACCTTTGATGAATTCATGAGGGATTGTGGATGGGAGGCACAGATGGAGGAATCATTAGAGCAGAGGATGTCTGCCCTGCTCATAGACAGTGGTGGGCACCGTTAACCAAAAAGTTAACTTCGTTAACCGCTAATCCGTTAACCAAAAAGTTAACTTCGTTAACCGTTAATCCGTTAATTCGTTACAGTGGTGGGCGCGGTACCAAAATTTGGGGGTGCGTTACGCGGTACTGCGGTACCTCAGCATGCCCAGTGCGTTACGCGGTACTGCGGTACTTTTTCAGGTCCCCCTGGTGCGTTCCGCGGTACTGCGGTACTGCGGTACTGCACACAAGAACAACACAAGTAATAGCACATATTTTCAGAAATTGCATATCGACGATTTCGCACCTGAACTTTCTGCCATAATGGCTAAAAATCGATCTTTGTCACAGAAATGTAACACACGTGCAACCGGCTCAAAAGCAAGCACTGCACTGAGGCGTTGTGATAGGATGGCAACGTAACATGTTCTGAACGAAAACTTAACGTGTCTAGAGTTAGGCTGATGCAACACACGCAGCATTCGTCTTACTGTACTCCTGTAATAAGGTTTACTTAAAAAAAAGTGTTAATTTTTTGAAAAGTCGTGTTTGTCGGTACCGCGGAAAGTACCGCGGGAAATTTGAATGCGGTAGCGGTACTGCTGTACTTTCAGCGATCCTTTGCGGTACTGCGTTATGCGGTACCGGTTTGGTAGTGCGGTAGTACCGCAGTACCGCAGTACCGCAAAAAATACGCAAGTGCCCAGCTTTGATTCGTTAAACATGTAACGGAAAGTTACCGATAAACCGTTAACGTTAACTTTTATTATAAAAAAATGAAAAACACAATATATATAATTTAATTTTCCCTCTTCTTCTCGTTCTCCATTTTGTCCATGAGATGCATGTTGCCCTTCATGAAAATTAGCATATCAAAGTTTTCATCAGACAGGGATGATCTCTTGGCCCTCAGGATGTCCTTGCCCATAGAGAACAAACGCTCCACTGCAGCACTGGAGGGGATGGCAGAGATACTAAAGAGTAAACAGCCTCTGGCGCCACACGCTCACATTTACTTCTCAACGCCATCTATTATCTCAAGAAACTAATTCACATTGGGACTTGAAAGTACCGGCAGGATCAACCGGGTAGAAAAATAATTATGGAGATTTTAAAGATGTGGTACCTAGAAGTACCGCCAGGACATAAAGGGTTAAGGTGAAAACGCTCCCATTGTAAGACATCAATTGACTTAATTTATGTCATCAAAGTGACATGAGAATTGAAATCTTACCAGATCAGTTTTATGGTTCTTGAAATGTATCAAGGAGACTACTAATAAGGTACTCACAGACATATTATAAATATACATGACTTACTTGACAACGATTATTTTTAAATATTCACTAGCACAAACATGTTGCGCAAGAGACAGACTGCAAATGAAACGAATGTATGTAGTTATTTGTTGTAATTGTTACATATATAATTATATATTATTGAAAGTGCCTTAAAATGCTCGTGATATTTCTTGAAAGAAGTTGAAACATTCAACTCAAATGGCAAATCTTTCCGCCTGATTTTTACAGTCGACCATGTTTTGCTCAAACCAATGCCATAAATAACTACCATATTTGGTAAGACAAATTGTGGCGACGGAAACAAATATATCGCCTGATTTTGCACTGCGGAAATGGAAATTCGTTCATCACTATTAACAGTGGCGGATTAATTGCGCACCTGCTCAGCACTGAAAATAATATAAACTTTTAAACGTTTATTTATGAATTTTTTGGGTTAACGGACTTGAGTTAACGGAAGTTAAATGTAACGGAAGTTAATTAGTCCGATAATGATTTTCAAAGTTAACTTAAAAGTTAAATCGTTAACGAAAAAGTTAACTTCGTTAATTAACGATTAACGGATTAACGGTTTGGTGCCCAGCTTTGCTCATAGATCATCTAAATTTGCTTGGAGAGAACCTCGAGGCATATTTCCCGGAGAGAGACACTGTCTTTGAATTCTCACCTATGGATTGTTCAGCCGTTTACTGAAGATCAAGTTGACGTTGGGCAGTTGAACGCGGATTTGGTTGACTTGAAAACGGATTTTGCGCAAAAAATTAAATTCAGGAATTATGAATATTACGGTGATTTTTGGGTTTCCCTCCTTCAAATTCCTGAGTACCAGAGGTTAAGTGAAATGGCTATATCCATTCTCATTCGACTTATTTGTGGGAGCAGGGGTTCTCTTCTCTTACTGTAATCAAGTCGAAGTAGAGAAACTCAATCCTGGATGTCGATCCCTTGATGAAAGGAGCCCTGGAGTCAAGGATAACGCCGCGCTACGAAATGATCGTAGGCCATGTACAGTGCTTACAATAAGTCTCGCGCCTCTGTCTCGTCCCAAGCTAGTCTGTTAGGTATAAAATGGGCGGTCCTTATGGCAGCGGAGGTGTGTTCGATTGGTGAACATAATTGCTCTAACCCCATCAATGACGTCCATTATTACGTCACTTCTGCTACATTTTAGTGTTAAAATACAAATGATTAAGAAAACAGAATGACCAAGTTTCGGGATGTTGGGATGGTTATGGAGCAATCCTAGTCATCAAATTAGCTGGGCATTACATTATACCGTCTCAGTATATACTGTAGACTATAGAGAACGACTAATTCGGAAAATATCCCAAATCATTGCATAATACCTAAGTTATTTTGACGCAGGTCTAAATTATTTGCTCAAATGCAATGATTGATATAAGTAATTGTTGGGAATTGTTGTCAATATTGTTGTTTGTGATACATATCCTACGTGAAGAATCTAATGATCAAATTCCTCAGTGAACCTCTCACGCGCTCGCATTTCGAGGAAGTCACGGTCGTCTCACTAATGGATAGTTTATCCATTGTTTTAAGTGGTAACCTATTCCATCTTATGAAAGTCATTAGTCTAAAGCAAGACTGGTGGGCCGTGAATCAGAGAAATTTGCATTTGATTTGTTCATCGTAATTATTACGTAATATAGTATACTGTATATACTATTATATAAGAGTTTATTGGTAGCATATCATATGACAATTCCCATAAACATGTGATGGCCTCGATGTTGCCAGTTTTTATTTTTTCCTGAAACTATTACCTTCTCATAGTTTGTTTCAACAATGCATATATTATCATCTCCACGAGCGTAGACCTTGCAAGAAAAGTTTCTAACAAAGGATAAGTAAAGTTCTTTCATGGTCACAATAATACTTTTATAGATGTCAAACAAAATATTAAAAAATTCTATATTAACACAAATATATATTCGATACACATTTACGTCATGGCTTTAACATCAGTATTTCGTATAGCTTACTCCGGCATCAATAATTTCTTGCAATCGTTGCGGCATAGAAGAGGTCAGATTGTAGGG